>JBBPRE010000087.1:0-17735 GCA_038092935.1 Boletus roseobadius
ACATGGAAGGGCTTTCATTCCCACGTCCACTTGGACCCCTCCCCATCAAGCTCATACTACCCCTTGCCATGACCCAAATGCCATGGACGTGGACACTATCCACCTTACTCTGGTCAAACATGCCCATCACATGAAGGACAACCTCTGTTTTATCTGCCACCAGAAGGGATGTCGCACCACCAACCACCTTGCCCTCCTTGCAACAACAACCCCCCTTGTAGCAACAATGGACCCCTGCACCCCTCTAGAAACCCCCAGAGGGTTAGAGCTGCCTCCACCACTCCCTCCCCCGACCCAGTTGCGACTTACATTGCTAGTCTCAGAGGAAGGAATGTCCTGAAAGAGGACATCCTGCAGGTACTCAAAATGTGCTACAAGGAACAACCTGAAGGAGGAAAAGAAATGGTGGTGACCACTAGGATAGAAGTGGCAAAGGATTTTTAAAGCGGAGGGAAGTCTCGACATCTTCTCCTCCCCTCGTGATAGCTCCTGTATTTGTATCAGATTCGCATGCACAGTCAATCCAAATTCCCCTCTCTCTCTATACACATGCAGGAGCAGAAATCATCGACGTCACTGCCCTCATCAATAGTGGAGCAACCAGATGTTTTATCGATCAAAACTTTGTCTCGAGACATTGTATCCCCACTACCCAACTCCCTAAACCACTAAAAGCTTGGAATGTGGATGGAACCACTAACAAGGAAGGAATCATCCGACACTGGGTGTCCCTTACTCTCCAAGTAGGAGAAGTCGAGGAAGAATGGGAGCTGATGGTTATCAATTGCAGATCTGAAAATGTTATCCTCAGTCTCCCCTGGCTCAAGGACCTCAACTCCATGATTAACTGGGCAACAGGACTAGTCACCATCCCAGATCGACTCCCTACTCCTTGCCATGACTCCCTGAAGCCATCACCCAGTGATACCTCATCCGATACCTAGACATGGACCCAGACCTGCACATCGCCCAAATGTGGAAGAAATGACTCGATCACTCCCTATTTGTTTCAAAGACCACCATTGCGATGGAGATCACCTCAAAAACTGAGAAAGTGGAGAAGAAACTTCTGCAGCAATACTCTGCCTTCCAGGATGTATTTGAAAAGAAGGTCATTGATGAACTACCCCCCTCTCAACCTTTTGATCATGCCATCGACCTCAAAGAGAGCTTCACCCCAAAGGTTGCCAAAGCCTATCCCCTCAACCCAAAGGAGCTTGATGCCTGTAGAGCCTTCGTCAACGAACATGTCAAGTCAGGGAAGATAGTCCCATCAAAATCACCACAAGCCTCACCCTTCTTCTTCGTCCCTAAGAAGGATGGATCAGTCCATCCTTGCCAGGACTACCAATACCTCAACAAACATACTGTCCAAAATGCCTACCCCCTTCCCCTCATATCCGATCTCTTGGACAAATTAAAGGGGTCCCACCTCTTCACAAAGATGGACATCTGATAGGGATATAACAATGTGCTAATCAAATCCAAAGACTGCTGGAAAGCAGCCTTCATCACCCCTTTCGGCCTTTTTAAACTGACAGTAATGTTCTTCGGGCCCCGTAATTCACCCGCCACCTTCCAGGCCCTCATGGACCACCTCTTTGGAGACATGACGGCAGAAGGATGGCTCATTATCTATATGGACGACATCCTCATCCATTCCTCCTCCCCTACCATTCATGAGGAACAAATGAAACATGTCCTCAAATGACTATAGGAGCACAAACTCTTCCTCAAACTTGAGAAGTGTTCCTTCAATGTCAATGAGGTGGAATACCTGGGGATGATTGTATGAGAAGGGCAGGTGAAGATGGACCCAGTCAAGCTGAGTGCCATCAATGACTGGAAACCTCCGACCTCCATTAAAGTGGTCAGGTCATTCATAGGGTTCTGTAACTTCTACAGGAAGTTCATACCAGACTTCTCCACCCTGGCTCACCCCCTTATTGAATTAACAAAGAAGAACACTCCCTGGGAGTGGAAGGAACCCCAGCAAACCACCTTCCTTGCCATCAAGGGAGCCTTTACTAAACAACCAATCCTATGCCTTCCCAACATCCTTTCTCCCTTCTTTGTTATGACTGATGTGTCCCTCACAGCCACAGGGGCTGTTCTTATGCAAAAAGATGCCAATGGCGACCTCCATCCCTGCACCTATCTCTCCCAGACCCTCTCCTCAGCTGAGAGAAACTATGACATCTACGATTGTGAACTTCTTGCTGTCATCCATGCCCTCGAAGAATGGAGACACTGTTATGATACCATTCTTTTACAAACACTTTTCTACACTTTCATTACAGACGCTTATTCTTGTACACTTATTTACTCGAACACTTTCTATCTACCACTTTAACTTAGTGCACTTATGCACCTACCATACAACCCTTCATCTTCGAGATCACGTGATATGCATGTGACTGTAGGAAACTACATGTGACTGTGGGAAACCACATGTGACCTATGGTCTAGACTTACACATTGCATACATGCCTCTTTAATTTCCGCTTTCATATTCCCATCATCATTCTTCTTTATTTAATCTCCATCCATTCATTCCCACCATCACATTCCTTCTCTCACGACACCTTCTTTCATCTATCTATATTCAGTAAATACTCCCATGGACCCTATGGTCCGTGCGCCCTCCTGTAACTTATATAAACTAGCTGTAGTCGACTGGTCCCCCAGTCTAATCCATTTGTCTCTTGCGGCCTACGTCCCTGTGAGATGATTAAGGAAGGCTGTTACGCTTTCTTTCCCTTTGGTTCCTATGGTTATAGAAGAAGATAGGTAAGTTCAAGACATCAACTTTGATCCGGTCATCAAGTCTTTACGCCTCTGACATCGTTCCCTCCTACAGATGGACTTGTGACCCACGTCCTTGCAAGTATCCTGAAGACATCCAACTACCTACTCACCTATTGACTTCTCTCTTCGCTTTATCTATATCTCATCTAGCTTCATCTCTTACTTCTTGCCTCCTCTATCTGCTGTGGTCTTCTTGGTTTGGTGTAGCCTGTAGAGTCCTGCCAGTGTTCGCTCGAGTCATCTCGCAATAGACACTACCTCCTGGGCACCTCCCACCCCATTATGATCCTCACAGATCACAAAAACCTGACCTATTTCAAACAACCAAGGAAGCTGTCTCACCACCAGGCCCGGTGGTTGATGTTCCTGCAGGACTTCGACCTGACCTTCCACCACCTCCCTGGCACCCAGATGGGCCCAGCGGACACTCTCTCCCAGAAAGATGACATCGCAACCACCAGCAATAACCAGGACATCATCCTCCTCTCTTCTGACCTCTTTGTTTGCTCGATCGACATAGCCCTGGCTGACAAGATTACGTTCTCTCCCCCCACTGACCCCCTCATACTTGATGCCATTAAGGCACTTGCTAACGGTTCCTCCCTCTTTCCCTGAGTGGCCTGAATGGATTGGACCTATGACCACCCCCACCTATACTACAGGAGTAGACTCTTCATCCCTGAGCTGGCCTGGCAGGATCTCACCCAATCCATACATGAAAGTGAAGCTGGGGGTCACGGCAGATATTTCCACATGGTCAATGCCCTCCAATGGGACTATTGGTGGCCTGGCCTCACCACCTTCATTCGTCACTTTGTTTCTGGCTGTGCCACCTGCCAGGCCCACAAGGTTAACACCCACCCCTCTGCCCCACCCCTAATCCCACTACCCTCCCTAGCAACTTGCCCCTTCCAATCTGTCTCTGTGGATCTCATCACAGACCTCCCCATTTCTCTGGGTTTTGACTCCATCATGGTTGTGGTTGACCATGGCCTTATAAAGGGGGTAATTTATGCCCCTTGTCTCAAAACTATCGATGCCGCGGGTGTGGCACTTCTTTTCTTTAAAACAGTCTTCTGCCACTTTGGACTACATGACAGATGTATCTCTGATCGGGGCCCCAATTTGCTTCTGCCTTTGCAAGAGAGCTAGCCAGGCTTCTCAAATATGACCTGGCCCTTTCCACCATGTATCATCCCCAGACCAATGGCAAAACCAAGCAGGTCAACCAGGAACTAGAAACCTACCTCCACATCTTCTGTGACAGACACCCCGAAAAATGGGCAGAACTCCTTCCTATGGCTGAGTTCTCTCATAATGCAGCTGTTCATTCCATCACCAATAAGTCCCCCTTCTCCCTCATGATGGGATATGAACCCTGCCCTTATCCTCCAATCGGCAAAACATTCCTCCCAGCCCTGGAGCAACAATTGGAAATACTTGGAGATGCCTGATCAGAGGCTGTTGCTGCACATGAAAAGGCACAAAGAAGCATAAAGAAATGGATCTCCTCTAAGTTCCACCCATGGAAAGTAGGGGATAAGGTATGGCTAGAGGAAAAGAGCCTTCGCCTCCATTATCCATCCAGGAAACTTGCCCCCAGGAGGGAAGGACCTTTCGAAATCACCCAGGTCATCTCCCCGGTGGCATTTCACCTTCACCCCCCCAAAACTTGGCAAATCCATGACGTGTTTCACACCTCCCTCTTGTCCACCTATCAGGAAACTTTGAAACACAGTCCTAACTACTCCAACCCCCTACCAGATCTCATCAGAGGAGAAGAGGAGTACAAAGTAGACAAAATCCTCTCACACCATGGAACACAAGGCCAGAGACAATACCTAACTTCCTGGAAAGGATACTCTGCAGCAGAGAACACCTGGGAACTGGAAGGAAGTTTCAAACATGCACAACCACTCCTTCGTGCATATAAGCTTTGCCACCCCAAGGACTTCCCTTCCCCATTTCCCATCTGAATCATCTTCACAATGGCCATCATCCAGACTCCCCCTGTCTGCTGCAACCGTCTCTCCATTCCTCGCCACCACATTCTCTTTGCCTCCGTTTGTTACATATTTCTTTCCTTTTTATCCTTCTAACTATGCTCTCACACATTCATCTTCACACATGCGAGAGGGCTTTGCCCTTATGGCATTAACCACGCAGTATGCAACCTTCACAGACAATCTTCTTGATATGGACAAATAACCTCTTTTAGGCAGCTCTCTTGTACTGCCTCGTATTCCCCTTTACCCAGATGGTCTGTGCACATTCTTACTTAGCTGGTCTGTGTGCCATTCCAAGTAGTATAAATACCTTGCCCTTGTACTATAGTTCTACATCTAGTTCTATGCAATCTATTGCTAGAATCTGGTCATTCCGCAAGTGATTAGTCTAAGGACCAGTCATAGTGAGATCCCCAAACTTCTAAGTGTCTTCGCACTACACTCGAGTGTGCACTCCAACTAGGTTCTATGCATCAGTGTAACAGTAGGCTTATACATACTTTATGATGTGTTGGGCAAGAGTGGTGCCTTGGCACAAGGATTCAATCATGGTAGCTTCAATTTCTTATTTGTGTGAAGTGAACGTCATGCATGAGAATGTGTGAGATCCTGTGCAAAGCCCATGATGCTGTTGAGCACTGTCCATGCACAGAAGGCTGCACATATTTAAGTCCTTATCTTTTCCTCTCCTTGATACACATCCTAATGCACAATCACAACTCTCCAGGCATTCACAGCATGACATGCAGAGAGAATAGGGTGGTGTCCAAGTTGGATCCCAGTACTACTCATTCTACATGTTATGCTTGACTCATGTAGAGGCAAGCATAGGCTTCACAGGTGAGATGGGGTCATAGAATGACAAGAGGTGATCAGTAGTGATCAGTGGTGGTCAATAATGTGGTGAGCAAGGTGATCAGTGGTGATCAGAAGTGTGGTCAGTAGAGTGATCAGTAATGTCAGAGCATGAAAGTGACTCTGAGATCTCCTGGAAGGAGAAGAGAGTTTTGAGGAGTCTAGTGCACACTCAGTAGTAGTGCAAAGACTAGTTCAGAGAGGTTCAAGTACCACACATGTAGTACTGGAATTCAGAGATAGGTGGGCAAAGTATATCAAGATTTGAAAACAGGGAAGTATAGAAGTGATGTTTATATACCCTGGCAGCCTCAGTGATAGGTAAGTGACTGGAAAGACTAAGAAAGAAAAGGAATATTCTAGAAAATACACCTATGGAGCCTGATGGAAGATAATAGAAAGAGCTCATAGAATGGACCAGAAGGTGACAGAAACCAGTTAATCTGGGATGGATAGTGATACTAGGTGGGGCTAGAACAGCCTGGTTACTGATGAGTCACAAAACTAAAGGTAAACATGTGATGAAAGAAGAAGAAGAAGAAGGTGAGATATGAAAGAGAAAGATTAGATCATAACATTACCCCCCTGTTACAATTGAATCTCTGATGAGATATATCCTACAGGTCAACAAATCCCCTGACTGGAGATCTGGCCATATTGCCAATGGCTTCATTATTGAATACATTGTTGGAGTTGTCAATGATGGGAGAAGGGGTGTGATGACAATGGTGTGGAGGGGGGCATTGAGGGATATTCCACAACATGGGCACTCATTGAATAGAGTGTGGAGAGGAATGATCAGAGAGGTGGAAATGTGTGGATTGGGAGGAAGGTGAAGGTGAAGGTGAAGGTGAAGGTGGGGGTGGTTGGTGTCAGAGGGGACAGGAATATTGTGGGTGACCAGGGGCTCATTGTAGGCAACTGGGACATTGATAATAGAGACATTGAGCACAACAATATCCAAGGTGATGGCAATGGCCATCATGTCCTGTCCACATGGCTTTGACTTGTTCTAGAATAGCTACTTTGTCTGTAGTGAGGGGGGAAGAGGAGGTAGATGGGGTGGAATTGCTAGAGGGAGTGGGTCCAGCTGGCCCCTCAGATGAGTGTGCAAGGGATAAGGCAAGAAGTTAGCAGTCTAAGTCTTCAAGGAACTCCAGCATTCCTAATTGATAGAAGGTGATGAGGAGGGTGGCTTCTTGTTCTTGACAGATGTGTTCAACAACATAAGAGGTGAGGGCTACCTCAGTATTGGCAGAAAAGGTCTGGGTAATGGTGCAAAGGTGGCAAGTCTGATGGTAGGAGTGGTAGAGGGCATATAAGGGAGATCCAATGTTGAGGTGACTTTCAATGGGGAGAATGAGACAAGAATCTTGTAAGTAGGAGGTTAAATGGACAATGTCCTCTGTGGAAGGGAAATCATCACAAAAACATTGGACATAAAGAGGAATGGTGACTGAGGGAACAGTGGTGGCTATAGTGGTGATGGAGATGGGGGCAAAATCAGGAGACCATGGATGAGGGGCCATAGCCCCCCAACCAGGGGTGGCTTGGTGAGAGATTGGAGGGAAGGAATCATGAGACAGAAGAAAGAGATGGGAATGATGGGGAAGTGAGAACATTTCCAATAGACATGGTGATTAAGGTGGGGAGTTTGGTTTAGCAGAGGGGAAAGTGGTTCACCTTTTTATAGTCAGAAAGGACATTTGGGGCATTCCTTAGTTCCTTTTCTAAGATCCAGGAATCATCTTCAGCAGAGTATCCTTTTCATTGGATAAGGTAGGAACAGCAAGATGGAGGTCCTTTGTATCATATGATTTTTTCAATTTCATATTCTTTTTTCCCAGCAATAAGGTCTGGTGGAGGAGTGGGGAAGTTCTTTCCATGAACAGGATTTTCATGATAGGGTGATAACAGGGAAGCATGAAACACTGGGTGGATTTTTCAGATCATGGGGAGATGGAGTTGGTAGACAATTGGAGATAGGACTATGATGATGACAAAGGGTCCTTTCCATTTAGGGGTGAATTTTGGATTGGAAATGAGTTGTTTCAAATTTCAGACCTCAAGCTAGATCCTGTCTCCCTTTTTGAAGGGTGTAAAGTGTCATTTGGTATGAGTGGTCATCACTTGTCTAGTGAGTTCATGTGAGGCTAGAGCTTCATTCCTGGCTGCAGAGAGGGATTTCAAGTGGGTTTCTATGGCAGGGAGTGGGGATTCAGGAATAAGTGAGGATAGGGCATGGGGTTCATAGCCCATCATGAGGAAAAATGGAGATAGATTGGTGACTGAATGAGGGTGGTGGTTATGGGCAAATTCTACATGCAAAAGGTTTTTGGCCCAGAAAATGGAATTGTTACCACAGAAGATGCAAAGGTATGTCTCAATCTCTTGGTTGACCCATTCTGTCTTCCCATCAGATTGGGAGTGGTAGGTGGTGGAAAGGGAGAGGTCATATTTGAGTAGTTCTCCAAGTTCTTGTGAAAAGGTAGAGGCAAATTGTGGTCCATGATCAGAGATTACTTTGTTGAAGAGTCCAAACCTAAGGTATACTTTGTGAAAGAAAAGGCTGGTGACTCCTTTGGCAGTAATGGACTTCTTTGTAGGGCAGAGAATTACCCCCTTAGTAAGCCCATGGTTGACCATGACCAATAAAGTATCAAAGCTATCAGAAGGTGGGAGGTTGGTGATGAGATTGCAGGAGATCTGTTGGAAAGGGTGGGATGTAGTAGAGGGGATAGGGGACAGTGGAAAAATGGTAGGATGGATATTAGATTTGTTCTGTTGGCAGGTAGCACAACCAGAGACATATTGGCAAATGAAGATGGCTAACCCAGGCCACCAGAATTTTGTGACAACTAGTTGTCTGGTCTTGAGATATTCTGGATGTCCTGCAGTTTCATGATCATGACAGCAATGGACAATGTTGTAACAGAGAGAGGCAGTTGGGGGAATATAGATATGGCCTTGGTAAGTGAGGACACCCACATCATATTTCCAGTCAGAGAGATTGTTGCAGAAGAAGGATGGGATGTCCCCTTTGAGTGACTAGAGGAAGTTGAGGATGAAGGGGTTGCCAGTGGAGGCAGAAGAGACTTTGTTGTGCAGGGCTGCATCAATGACTTGTACCAAGAGGGAAGTTGGAAGTAGAATAACCCCCTCATTATCAAGGTTGGAAAGAGGTAAGAAATCAGTCTGATGGAACAGAGCATCAGGTCCAGTGAGGAGTTTCCCAGATATGTGGATTATTTTGAGATCAAAGTTGGCAAGATCAAGTAACCAACAGGCTTTGTGGTGGTTTAGATCTTGTGGTTTGCAGAAGTAAGTGAGATTTTTGTAATTGGTGAAGATCTAAACTGGAAAAGGGGATCCATGGAGGTAATGGCACCAATATTTTGTCAGAACTGGCAAGCGTGCATGCAGCCACTTGTCAGCCCCATTAGCCACCATTCTACAGACCTAGATACATTCTCACTTACATTCATACCATACGCTTTACATTTTTGTACCTACTCGCCTGTGTTGTTTATTGTCTTGATCCTTCATTTCATATGTTACCTTTTGTGCTTGAGTATTTATACCTATGAGTATATAGTTTCTCACTCGATGACCGCTACCTCAGTCTGTTCTACCGCACACGACTGAGGTGAGCTCGTTCCTTATTACACCCAACTAATTGCTTACTATGTATATAGACCGTTCATCTAGGTAACTACAATATAGTCCGTTCTACTGCACACGACTGAGACCATTCGTCTAGCTGCACACTCCAGCCCTCACTCTACTCGTGCTCTCACATATTTAAGGGCTTTGATGGTGGCCAAGAGCTTGTGGTTGTAGATGTCATAGTTTCACTCCATAGGGGAGAAGGATTGGGATAGGTAGGAACAGGGGTGCCAGTCACCATTGACATCAGTTTGGAGGAGAACAGTGTCAGAAGCATATTTGAAGGCATCTGTGGCAATGGCAAATGGGGCAGAGAGGTCAGGCATCTGAAGGACAGGTTTGGCTAGGAATAATGCTTTGAGAGAGTCAAACACTTGTTGACAGGCAGTGGTCCAGTTCCAAGCAAGATTCTTTTTGGTTAGATCAATTAGGGGGTGAGCAATGGACAAATAATCTGGGATAAATCTGCAGTAGAAATTGATGAATCCGAGGAAGGATTGGACATCCTTGACCTTTTGAGGGGTTGGCCAGGCTACAATTCTGTCAAGTTTTACTGGGTCCATAGCAACCTGTCTGAAATGGACAATCATACTAAGATATTTGACTTATGAGGAGGTCATCCATATAGATCATGAGCCATCCTTCTGCAATCATGTCTCTGAAGGAATCATTCATGAACCATTGAAAGGTACTGGAGGAATTGGTGAGGCCAAAGAACATAATGGTGGGTTCAAAGAGGCCTTTGTGGATGATGAAGGTGGCCTTCCATTGGTGTCTGTCTTTGATATGGACATTATTGTATCCCCATCTAACATTGAATTTGGTGAAAACCTTGGCATCTTTTACCTTGTTGACAAGGTCAGAGATTAGGGGAAGAGGATAGGCATCTTGGATGGTGTTTTTATTAAGATAATGATAGTCTTGACATGGTTGAAGACTGCCATCCTTTTTCTTGACAAAAAAGAAGGGTGCTGCCTGAGGAGAATTTGATGGATGGATTTTTCCACAGTGGAGGTTTTCATCAAGGAAGTCTTCAGTAGCCTTTTGTTCATCAGGGGAAAGGGGTAGAGTTCTCTGACTTTTGGGGTGAAGGAATCTTTGAGGTTGATCTCATAACTATAGAATCAGGATGGGGAAACATGGTTGGTAGCTTCCTTCTGAAAAATTGATGCAAATTGCAAGTATTTGGAGGGAAGCATCAGTTTGAGTTTGGATTTTTCAGTGGCAATGGCAAGTTCCATGGCTGAGGTGAGTTTCTTGATAACTAGGGACCCTAGGGGAATAATACAAGATCCACATTGAAGAATATGGTGGAATACTCTATTGTCATTGGCACAAGTAAGGTAGTCAGATTCTTTCTCCCAGTCATTAAACTGTAAGAGGTGGGAATCAGTACTTGCATCCACATGAACATGTCTGGAGGGGGAGTTGTTGGTTTTCAGTAGAAGGAGTTGTGTCATTGAGTGTCAGAGGAGTGGGAGAGGAAGAGATCCTTGGATTGGTCACACAACTTGTTGATAGAGATGGTATGATTCTCCCTGTGAATGGTAGGATTGGCTTTCTTCAGCCAGGGCAACCTGAGGATGATGTTGTCTTTTCTGAGATTCATGATGTAAAATTGGGCTTTCATAGCAACCCCTTTGATATTAACAAAGAGGGTGGTTGAGAGGCAGATTATCCCCTTTTTGTTGGGGGAGTTGTCTGCATTCTGAGCAATGAGGGGTTTGGGAAGTTTTTCAGTGGGAAGACAATGTTTTCAAATGAACTCCCAGTTAATATGTACAAGAGATACTTGCTCTGCTGTTAATGAGGGCAGAGGTTTTGACAGCTTTCAGGGTGTGCAATGGTACAATGAGCTGAATTGGGATTTTCATGGAGGTGGTAGATGTTATGATATACTATATTTTCAAAACTTTTTAACTTAGCACATTCGTGCACTACTTTACCAACCTTCAGACTTCGAAGTCACGTGATGTGCATGTGACCATAGGAAACTACACGTGACCTATGGTCTAGACAAACACGTTGCACACACGCCTTATTAATTTCCGCTTCTCTTTCTCATCATCATTCTTCTTCTCTCACGAACGCTTCTTCCAATTTATCTAAAACCAGTAGTCTTTCCCATGGACCCTATGGTCTGTGTGCCATCCTGTAACATATATAAAGTAGCTGTATTCGACTGAACTCCCCAGTCTAATCCATTTGTCACTTGTGACCTATGTCCTTGCGAGTCGATTAAGGAAGGCCCGTCTCATCTCATCTCATAACCTCTGCTTTCTCTTTTATCGTTTGGTTTGGTGTAGCCCCAGTAGAGTCTCACCAGTGTTCGCTTGAGTCATCTCGCAACAGTAGATTGTACAGTTACATACATGGGCACACGTTACAGAGGGGAGAACCTGTGTCAAAGAGGGCTCCCTTTTCAAAAATCCTTTGCAAAGGAGATCTTTGCTACAAGGACTTCATTGTCATTATCATCTATCTCTTTAAGCATAGGGATTTCTTCTTCAGCAACAACCTTCACCTTCTTCTGCATGTTGGGCTTGGAAGTGGAAGGGAAGATGGGGCATTTGGTGGACAGATGACCTGCCTTTTAGCACCTAAAGCATAATCCTCTCTCAATGCATCTCTTTGTCTCTTCCAGGGTGAGCTTTCCTATGTGGACAATGTCAATGTCCATAGCATTGGAGTCATGAGTTTTTTGTGAAGAAGAGGGAGAGAAGAGGGTGTACATTTGTCAACCTGGTTTGCAGTTCCTTTCAGAGATTTCATTGGCATGGTCAAGTTGGATTTGGAAGAGAACAGTCTTCTTGTACCAGTCATCAATGAAGGAAGGGACATTGTCCATATCCATAACCTTCTGCATAAGATAGTTGGGAATGCTGGCAGAGAAGTAGCTGATCAGGACATTGTTTTTGGTGACTTTAGCCTAAGAAGCTTTATTTTTGAACTTGGCTACATAACAGTTTAATGAAGGAGAGAAGGAATATTTGTTCTTCTCCTATGATACTCAAGTGGTGGAGAGCCAAGTGATGGTGTTATCAACAACATCATCATATTCAAAGGCCTTCTTGAACTTGTTGATGAATTCTTCAAAGGTTCCTAGAGAGGCTCAATTGCCTGAGAGGGCAGTGAGGCAAAAGGTGGAGGCCCAGGTTGCTGCTGATCCTTTGATCATATGGGATAAGGTGAAGGCTACCTTTTTAGTGTTGGAGTTATAGACCTCTTCATTGATGAGGAGGTAGACATGAACAGTGTCTAACCACTGGATAGCAGTGTCATAAGAACCATTGAAGGCTTCAGGGGAGCCAAGATGAAGTTCAATGGCTTGTTGGACATGGTGGAATTTGAAGGGGAAAAGGGGGGTAGTGACAATCCCAAGGGAAAGAAATATACTTCTGGTTGGTTAGGAGTGTTCTGGGAATGAGGGAAGATGGGAGAGATGGTTACAGTGGTAGGGGATGGGGAAGTGGGAGCATGAGGGAGAGTTAAATATCTAGAGAGATTATGAGATAGATCAAGCCTCTGTTGTTGTTCATGGTCAGAGGTGACAGAAACATCAGAGTCATACTCTTTTTCTTCTTTCTCAGATCCTTCATCTTCACAAGAGGATTCAGAGGTGGGTTCAGGGGGAGGCTGGCATGGTTGAGACCAGCTAGGGTTCAAAGAGGGTCATTGATGAGAAATGGTGGGCAACTACAATGAAGGTAGCACAATAAGGTCAATCTTGATCTTTTGTTATGCTTGACTTGGGTAGAGGCAAGCATAGGCTTCATAAGTGAGACTGGGGTCATAGAATGACAAGAGGTGATCAGTAGTGATCAGCAGTATAGTCAGCAGAGTGATCAGTGGTGGTCAATAACATGGTGAGCAAGATAATCAGTGGTGATCAGGAGTGTGGTCAGTAGAGTGATTAGTAATGTCAGAGCAAGAAAGTGACTCTGAGATCTCCTGGAAGGAGAAGAGAGTTTTGAGGAGTCTAGTGCACACTCAGTAGTAGTGCAAAGACTAATTCAAAGAGGTTCAAGTACCACATGTATAGCACTGGGATTCAGAGGTAGGTGGGCAAAGCAGATCAAGATTGGGAAACAGGGAAGTACAGGAGTGATGTTTATATACTTTGGCAGTCTCAGCAATAGGTAAGTAACTGGAAAGACTGAGAAAGCAAAGGAATGTTCTAGAAAATACACCTATGGAGTCTGATGGAAGATAATGGAAAGAGCTTGTAGAATGGGCCAGAAGGCAATGGAAACCAGTTAGCCTGGAATGGATAGTGATGCCAGGCAGGGCTAGAACAGCCTGATTACTGATGAGTCACAAAACTAAAGGTAAACATGTGATGAAAGAAGAAGAAGGAGGCAAGATATAAAAGAGAAAGAATAGATCATAACACTACATAGGCTTTTCAGTCTGGAAATTAACCTGGAGAGTATTCTGGAGAGGGTGGACAAGGAGATGGAATTTGATATATGTAATCATGAAAGTGGACTGTGTGGACTGTGGATCAGATGAAGGCTGAACACTGAATGCTGAGTGATCTGAGTGTATATATATCATTGTGATTTCAATGGAGCTGGAGTCAGGCACATCAGTGGGTGTGGCACTTTAGAGGACTTAATAATGTGATGACTTGTCCCCTGAGCCATTTAGAATAAGTATGATAGATTGGTATGTTTGTCTTGCAGGTTCATAGCTAATTGAATGACCATTCAGATCTTCCAAGGTGGTCAAACAGATGAGCCCCCCTCAAATTGGAACACCTTCTCTACACAACCAATGCCACTCAGTACTTGAACACTTCCTCCAAATCCTAATGATCAATGCCACTTGCTACAAGGTCAAGTTAGTGTGTGAAAAGCTGTTACATGATAACCTACACAAAGGGTGGTGTAAGATTACATCCATGACAAGCTTTACTTTTTCCTTCATGTCATTGGTTGCAGAGTATTTGACAAAAAGCTCATCCAGTGTTTTTGACACTTGAGCAGATATCCCAGATGCTTGATACCTTTGGACTGCCAAGGAAAAAGGGTCTTTAGATTTGTTTTGGACCAGACTAAAGGAATATTGCAGAAGTAGCAAAAGGCCTATTAAGAAAGGTATATATAAAAGCTATCAAAATCCAAAATTAAATTGCTTACTAATGCCATTGTGAAGAATCCCTTTCTTTGTGTGGGCTGACTGTTTAGTCTGAAATACATGGGGAATTAGTATAATAAACATATTTCCAAGAATATACATGCCATGGACATTGCCTCTGTCATTGGAAAAGAGCCCTAGAAGACATGATATTATTTTAGCAAATACATAGTATAATCAGATAATAAAAGATTTACTGGGTGGGCCTCAGAGGTGGTGACAATCTATATGATATCAGTTGAAATATGTAGAGCCTAAGGGTAAAAACTGACAGTCTATCAAATTATAAATGTGAATGTTCAATTATTACATAGATACATTACCTGCTGAATGCAAACAAAGCATAAATGTAAATAACACAAAAATATTGGATTACAAAATATAACTTACATCCTATAGATATATCAATTCATAGCAGTACAATTCATAGAAGTAGCAAGATGATGCTTACCAGCTACATATATGTAATTTAAGAAATAATAGAATTATGGCAGATTTCACAATGAAATGACAAGTATAATGAGTAGAATGCTGGCAGATGTTCATAATAATCAGGTCACTTACATTCTGTTTTGTACAGTGCATTAGGGAAATGTATGTATATATTAGTGGTCCAATTTGTCAATCCACATCATATCATTACCTCCTGTGAAAATGAGGTCAATGTCAATTGATGATTCACATGCTTGCTCTCATTTGAAATCAAATCACTTACATCCTATCAATAGGAAAGTGGTAGAAAGAATGGACATGAATTGATTAGTAACCAATATTGTCTTATGCATATAGAAGCACTTACAAACTACAAATAGCACAGTCATGAAAGCAAAAGGATACAATAAAACCATTAGTAGGGTTGTCATTTCAAATCCACATCAGACACTTACTATCTATCAATAGGAGAGCAGAAGGCATGGTGATCAGCAGGATTCTGATTTCAGATCTATATCAGACCACTTACTTTCTACCAATGGTAGAGCAGAAGCAGGCATGGTGATCAGCAGGATTCTGATTGCAAATCCACATCAGACCACTTACTTTCTATCAATGGTAGAGCAGGAGGAGGCATGGTAATCAGCAGGATTCTGATTTCAAATCTATATCAGACCACTTACTGCCTATCAATGGTAGGGCAGGAGGAGGCATGGTGATCAACAGGATTCTGATTTCAAATCTACATCAGACCACTTACTGTCTATCAATGGTAGAGCAGGAGGAGGCATGGTGATCAATAGGATTCTGATTTCAAATCCACATCAGACCACTTACTGCCTATCAATGGGAGAGCAGGAGAATACATGGTGATCAACAGGATTCTGATTTCAAATCCACATCAGACCACTTACAAACTATCAATGGTAGAGCAGGAGGAGGCATGGTGATCAACAGGATTCTGATTTCAAATCCACATCAGACCACTTACTGTCTATCAATGGGAGAGCAGGAGAAGGCATGGTGATCAGCAGGATTCTAATGTCAAATCCACATCAGACCACTTACTCCCTATCAATGGTAGAGCAGAAGGAGGTATAGTGATCAACAGGATTCTGATTCCAAATCCACATCAGACCACTTACTGTCTATCAATGGGAGAGCAGGAAAAGGCATGGTGATCAACAGGATTCTGATTTCAAATCTACATCAGACCACTTACTCTCTATCAATGGTAAAGTAGGAGACATGGTGATCAGCAGGATTCTGATTTCAGATCCACATCAGACCACTTACTTTCTACCAATGGTAGAGCAGGAGAAGACATGGTGATCAGCAGAATTCTAATATCAAATCCACATTAGACCACTTACTCCCTATCAATGGTAGAGCAGGAGGAGACATGGTGATTAGCAGGATTCTAATTTCAAATCCACATCAGACCACTTACAAACTATCAATGGTAGAGCAGAAAAAGGCATGGTGATCAACAGGCTTCTTATTTCAAATCCATATCAGACCACTTACTCTCTATCAATGGTAGAGCGGAAGAAGGCATGGTGATCAACAGGCTTCTGATTTCAAATCCACATCAGACCACTTACCCACTATCAATGGTAGAGCAGGAGGAGGCACACTGATTAGCAGGATTCTGATTTCAAATCCACATCAGACCACTTACTCCCTATCAATGGTAGAGTAGGAGGAGACATGGTAATCAGCAGGATTCTGATTTCAGATCCACATCAGACCACTTACTCCCTATCAGTGGTAGAGCAGGAGGAGGCATGGTGATCAGCAGGATTTTGATTTCAGATCCACATCAGACCCCTTACATTCTATTAGTGGCAGAGCAGTAGGTAGCAACTTTATTAACAGTGTCCTCATTTTATATTGCCATAGAACACTCACAAACTGTTAATAAAAGCACAATACATAGGCCCATAATCAACACTTAGCATTAAAATGCACAACTGATCACCTACAAACTATTACCAAAATGGCAGTTGTCAAAATGAACATAACCTTGTCAGCAAAATTACATTTTTTCATTCACATCTCACTTACTAGCTTTATATCCAATCATGGTTGCAGGAATGGATATGAAACCCTTAGTCTTCAATCTTTCAAATATTATTAGACCACCTACTCTCTATGATGTCATATAATACAGAGATCAATCTGTTAGCAGCACACCCTCTTAATACATCTCAGATCACTTACTGCCTGATAGTAGACAGAACAGATGTGGCAGCAAACAAATCCATTAATGGGGTGGTGACCTGCATATATCCCTGTATGACTTACTGCTCCCTTTTAAGTTCAGAACAATAATATACATAAAATCATCAGTAACACTCTTTCTGAAGTCTCCATCACATTGCTCACCTGCTATTAATAAGCAATCAGTAGAATAGGTTATAATGAATCTTTTTGTTTTTATACACCACTTACATCCTATTCATAAATAAAGTGTGAATTCATCAAGACTTCAATGCATAGTATATCACATACATCCTTCAGGAAGAGAATAAAGCAATCAATAATTCAGCTCATTTTCAATCTCATGCCATGATAATTACCTAACCATCCATCAGTATCATTTAAGCATACAGTCATTTTTATCTCAATATTTTCTTGACTCAAAATCTTACCTGTGTGTGTGGAAACCAACTTGCCAATGCTGTACCCAAATTATGATCTTTCTCCTCAGTGGCCCCAGACTCAGCATATGGCACCAATGCACTTTATGGCATCAATACATATACCTTTGACATTCACAAACCATTTCACTTACCATTTCACTGCATACTCAATGCACAGTAGAAT
>JBBPRE010000088.1:0-17734 GCA_038092935.1 Boletus roseobadius
AAGACCTCCCATGAATTACTTCAGGGGGAGAAACCATCTGTCTCACACCTACGAGTTTTTGGATGTGGTGCCTATGTGCACATTCCCAATGAGATGCATAAAGGCAAACTGCAGCCTAAATCACAGCTAATGGTATACTGTATTTAGGGGTTACTGCAGAAAATGACGCTAACTACATCTTTATGTGTCCTAATGGATCCTTACACAAATCCACCTATGTCATTTTCAATGAGAATTTACTCCCTAGGTGTTCTGGTGCTTGTCCTCACAAGTCAATCAGTCACCCACCTAGAAAACCTCATCAACATTCTGATGGTCATTCTGATCATTCCGATGACTCCGACTCCAACGATTCTGATCTGAAGCCTCTAGTTACACAGAGGCCTGATCCAGTTCTGGAACCACTTTCTAAACTGCGACCACAGTCTTCACCAGAATGGACTCCTGCACCACCTCCAACTCCCCAGACTCCTCCAAGGGCTCCATGCCCACCTCCTCTTGGTCCTCCACCTTTGCGATGATCTGAGCAAACTCACAAGATTCCTGTTTGTCCTGGCAACATATATGGCAACAAATGACATCCTTTGAAGCAAGTAAAGGACATTGAGAAGGACTTGTCTTGGGGATGGTTAATCAGAGAACCCTCTACCTCTCAGACACTGGACACTCCTAATGTTCCTGGTGGCATGCCACATTCCCCCACTTCCTCAGAGCAGGATGTTGAACACCTAACCAGTGAAGGGGGAGATGCTTTAGTTTCCTTCTTGTCTCAACAAGCTATTCCTTTTGCAGAATCATCCAATTTCCCCAATTACTGGGAATGGTCTTTCAAGGACATTTATAAATTACCTGCAGAGGAACAAAAACTCTGGTGGAAGGCCTGTGAAACTGAGCTTCAAATGCTCAAAGAACACAAGGTATGGGAAGTAGTTGATTGCCCTGTTGGCCGCAAGGTCATAAAGAATCAATGGGTTTTCAATGTGAAATCCGATGGCTGTAAAAAAGCCTGTCTAGTTGCTAAAGGCTTCTCCCAAGTGAAAGGTCTGGACTATGATCAAATATTCTCACCAGTTGTCAGATTTGAAACTGTGCAATGAATGCTAGCTTTAGCAGCCCTAGGAAAGTGGCATATATCTGGACTTCATGTCCAATCTGCTTATCTCTATGGAGTCCTAGAAGAGGAACTTTATATGGAGTTTCCTGAGGGTTTCTTGCCACCCAAACACAAAGGCAATAAAGTACTAAGACTTATATGTGTGACCTACAGATTAAAGCAAGCTGCGATTACCTGGTGGTGCGCACTAGACAAATCCATGAAAGAACTTGGATTTGAACAGCTTTGAATAGATGCCAGTCTCTTTGTGTACAAATGAGGAAATGAAATAGTACTTGCTATCATCTATGTTGACAACACATTATTTTGTGGATCCAACAAGAGCCTAGTTGAAAAACTAAAGGCTGCTTTCATGAAAAAGTGGGAATGTCAAGATCTTGGGGTGAATCTTGTCTGCCATGGATGGTCTAGATGATGAAGAACAAGCAAGTTGCTCAAAAATGACAATAACTCTAATGGTCTGATGAAGTAAAAAGTGCTTTGAGTATGGTCAAGGAAATACATATCCCAACTGGATTGCAATCACAACAAACTAGCACTATAGGTCTTCATTATAAGAACTCCTTGACACTGTTGTGCAATGACACAAGATTTGTTGCAAGTATCACACTCATCCAAGTCATTGTTGGCCTATGGCAAGTGACAACCAACACAAAGATCCTCAGCAGAATTCACATTTTTGCAAATCACATGATGTTCAAGTCCTTGTTTATGTAATTTTGACAAATAATATTCATATACTCTCAAAAACCAGTTTACTGGCAGCTGTCCACCATCAAGGCACCAAGGAGATCTTGTAAAGGTCCCCAAGCTTTGGAGACAGGACTGGGAATGATGATGGTTCCGCGTATGCTATGACTTCTAGCAGAAATGTATGAGACATTACGCCACGCTTGACTGAAAAACCCTCAACTGTGCTTTCTCTTGTTGCCTATTTTGTAAATATATTGAGTGTTCACCAGCACATGTGGGTCAGCAGCTTATCTAAAGCCCAGGACTGTTCTTGGAGCTGGACTGTGCTTCACGCTGCCACCCACCTCCTCATCTCTCATGCCATATACATCTCATCACTTGGACTCTTACATTTGTAGCACTCTTCCTATGTCATCTCATGTACTTTCGAACCATATATCTTATTATCTCCACTCATCCACCTACCCAGGCAACATCCAAAGATATTGGATTTCTGAAACTTCTGGCACTACTAGTTAGCTGGGCTGCTGGGCTACTGGAACTATTGGTTGACTGTAATACTAGACCACTGGGCTTATAGTGCCATGATGGTGTTCAGATACTGATGAAAGTGAGTGAATTCCTAAAATGACCAGTGAAGTACACTCACAAACCTGTCCCATTTCCAATGCCACCCATATATTTGTCCTCATTCATGGGGAGATCTTTAAGCCCACTTACTAATGGCAACTCCTCATTTTTGATGTCTGGCTTGTTTGGATCAATGATTGAAAGTACTTCCTGGATGACTGCATGGTCATTGTCTTGCAGGGGATAAAGAAGGGCAAGGTAAACAGTCAAAACTGATGACTGATTGACATTTGGGCAGCCCAGCTCATTGTAGCAGTTCTCAATGAGGGTACCAAGGGAGGGGGGAACAAGGTTGAAAACTGGATGGTCGGCATTGATGTAGATGCTGTGAATGTAATCAATGCTAGTTTGATCGACCATCACCTGTGATACCATAGTCAGTTTTGATGTGACACAAGTGTACCCTAGGTCAGGAACATACAGTACCTTGAAATTCAGTGTGCCATAGTCCTCTGGGGACTCATGAATAAGTTGTGGGGCACCATGTGGAAGAATCTTTGTAACAAGTTAGTAGTTGCACCCACGTTAGTAGATATGAGCTAACCTTGTTCCTATCACGGTGTTTCCGAGTGAGGTTGATGCATTTCTGGTAATTGTTTAGCTCCATCTGGAGCCAAGGGATGAACACCCAATGAAAAACCATTCTAGATCAATGTGCATCAGTCTGTACCTCACAAAGCATTTGAAGAGAGGATTTACAGCTGCAAAGTGTTGTTGGGTTCATACCACCCCAACTAGATACCAATTTCAAGTACTGCCTCAAATCTGGGAGTGAAATGGCAACGGAGCTGTGACCAAGCGATCTCCAGCATAATGTTCTTCTTCAGTTGCATCCACCAGTGTTGGACATAGCCTCAAAGTGCTGGGTCATACATTTGTCAGAGCATGGTTTGTGCATTTGCAATGCCAAAGTTTTCTGTGCCTGGATCGCTCTGTGTCACCATTGGAATGTCTGAGAAATGAGTGAGGACATAAATACAGTGCAAGAGATGGAGGGACATTTACAACCAAGAGATTCAGCTGTCTTCAGATAGAATGAAAGAATAAGCTGTGGGCTACAGTTAGAATGCCATACTTTCATCCAGAGAATCCTCCTAGAGAACAGCTTGATCCCAGTATGCAGAACAAGGCCAAACCGAAGCCACTTGTCATGCTGGTCTATGGCCCAGATGTCATTGATGCCTGCAGCCCAAAACTGACGGCATTTGAGACGGTTAGCTTGACACTGCTTAATTAGATGAGGCTCGTGGGCAGTGAAATATTCTTGTACCACATGCCTGCCAAAAAATATTATTTCCTGTTGAGATCAATGACAAATTGATATATACCTGGAGACACTGAAACCTTGTTCATGGAAGAGTAAGTTGACCATCTCATGCAATCCAGCATTGGGGTACATCTGGCAAAGTTCTACTATCATTGGTTCAATGGAGGTGACAGTATGGCTTTGTTGTTGTGTCTGAGTGAACCTGAGTCTGGTGCACAATTGGATGAACCTGGTGAGCCTGTATTAGAGGTCAGTCATACTGGTCAGTGGTCATCTGATCTTCATAGACTGGATAGCGGGACACACCCAATTCCATACTGGTCAGTGTCTATTACTTTCTGGAGCTCTTCCACAATCTGACAGTCAGTCAGATGTGCAGCCCACAGGCATCATATGTGGGGCTTGACTAGCTCCATTGGTGCTATAAATGGTGAGTTTCTAGCAGTCATTAAAGTTCTGCCAACTTATGGTTTGGCTTCCATTGGTTGGGCATTGTCAAAGGGATGGGGATGACAGTGGTTGGGAATGGTGACAGTTGGGCTGCTGGCCTTAGCCACGCATAACGCACATATGGTGCTACCAGTGGCACTATGTTTCTCGCTGCATTGTATCCTCACCTAGTATGTGATTTGCAGCTATGTTCTGTAGCAGTTTGCCAGTGTAACTCCACCAGTCCTTTCCTTATCTCAAATGCCAAACTGAGCTGCAAGTTGCACTCACATGGTCTGTTGTCTTCACTGATTCACCTTGCATCTGCCAATTTGAGCTGTTCACCCAGATTCAACTTGTGTTCCCACTTCACATCTTATCTCCAAGGATTGTCCACCCAGATCCATCACATCTCAAGAGCCAAACGGAGCTACCCTGTCCTCCACCCAGATTCACCCATTGTTTACTCTGGGATGCACAACAAATGGATGAAATTCTGTCAGACCATGATATGTTGGTTCTCATTTTCGGTAACCCTACTTCATATCACTCTTATCTCAAACACCAATTGGAGCTGTTTACCCAGATTCACCTTGGGTTCCTGCTTCATATCTTATCTCCAGAGGTCATCCACCCAGATCCATTGTATCTCAAGGGTCAAATTGAGCTACAAGTCCCTCCCAGTCCCATTGTTCACTCTGGGATGCACAACAAACAGATGAAATTCTGTCAGACCATGATATGTTGGTTCTCATTTTCAGTAAAGTTGTCTTTTGAATTACTTTAGTCAGGGACCCAGATTCACTCTGTTCACTCTGGGATGTGCAACAAATGGGTGACATTCTGTCAAACTGTGGTATGTTGGCTCTCATTTTCGGTAAAGTTGTCTTTCAAATTGCTTACATTGAGCCTAGTTGGTGACATGCAACAAACAGGCAAGCAAACTTCAGTGCAAAGGCTCCTGCTGCAGGTGTGCCATCATCTTGCACATCATACAAACAACCCAGTGAGCCCTGTGTATATAAACCCACCCAAGTGACATCCGTCAACTGATACAACCAATAGGTTTCATCACTCATTTGCCTTCATGGAGCTCGTCATCCCCTTCACCAAAATAGCACAAGAAGACTGCCTCTGTGGTGGCTGTTCTAAGGTCATAATCCCTCAGGGTTCACCTTATTTCCCCATTTCATTGTCCAAGCCTGGTCAGCCAGATCGTGATGTGTGTTACAACTGTTTTCAGTGGTACCTTTGCTGGAAGGATACCAAAGTACATGAACAACATAAATGTAAGCCTCTCATTTCTGATTTTTTCAGACTACTAGTCTGCTAAACCTATACACAGCAATGGATAAAGTGATGGATACACCAGGATAACAAGTGGCAATCCCTCATATTGATGAGATCTGCCATGCAGTAAGCACTTCTCATTCGAAATGTAAGTCTTTCTTTTAGTCTTTCATAATAAACTTGGGCTAATTACATTCATAGCGACGGTTAACCCCCCAGGAGTGCTTGCAATCCCTCAGCAATACTCTACAGCCTCCTCTGGTATGGATAAGCACCTACTTCCAGTGTCACCACCCCACATACCCACCAACCTGGTATCTCTACCTGGTTTGAGTCATTCCCTCATGCCCCCTCCAGCCGGTTATCCGCCTTCCCTACCTCCATGGCAACATTGCACTGAGCCTGACATACATGCACCTGCAGTGTGGCCAGCTGACTCTCACATCCCCACCAACCCTATATCTCTGCCTGGTTCAAGTCATTTCGTCATGCCCCCCCTGCTGGTTGTAGCAAACACCACACTTCTTATTCCAACTCACTCAATTACTGGTCACACCTTGCTCATACCCCTGGGACTTCTCTCACCAAGACAATCATCTTGAACATTTTGGCACTACACAAGGGCAGTCAGAGACATGGTTGCTTGCATGGAACTCCTTTTGGGGTAAGTGGTTTACATTTATGTAGCTAGGATTTTACTCATTAATAATCTTATATATGTTGAAGAATATTGTAAAGGGGAAAAAGGGTATTGACATACAAATCACTGCCCCTGGTCTTGTGGCCATGGCACATCAAATGCTTGACCCACACATAATCACTTTCTGCCCAGAATTTCCTTGGTGGCCAGATGAATTCATTGTGCATGATGACTCATGGATGGACCTCGCCAACCATCCAGAGGTTTATAAAGGCTACTTCTACAATGAGTATATTCAGCCAAGCAACCACAAGAACAGCACAGGGATGGTGTTCAAATCCTGTTCCTTTACTCTTTATGTTGTTGTCTCCCAGAGCCAGTGGGTCGAGTATCAGCAATTCATAGTGAAATGGGATGGAATCACAGCTGAGGTCATGGACAAGTCCAAGCCACACCCTGGTCCATCTGGTTGGTGCTCCAGGCCCTCATCCTCACTCAGTCCATCTGGTCGGCACTCTGGGCCCTCATCTTCATTCTTGCCATCACCCAACGACTTATCAAGCAACTTATCACCCATGCTCTCTTCCACCTTAGCACTTGAGCAACTCACTGGCAGCAGAGTCACCACCTCTCATAAGCACTCCCAAAAACTCTCCACCTGTGGAGACCTAGTATCCAGCAAAAGACTTTGCTTGAATGAGGAGGACAGTAATCAGGAGGTACTTCCTGAGCCTGTCAACAAGGTAGGATGTTTCATGTATGGATGTCAGTGTAGCTGACTGCCATGACTGGTCATCCCAGGTTCCATATTCTGCCATGTCATCTGGCTTGGCAATCAAGCACACCCATAAACACACAGAAAGTCAGTCAAGCATCACAACTAAGTACCTGCCTGCAAAGAAATCACTCACTAAGGAGCATCTCAATCCCAAGAGCCTCTGTGAGGCCCCACTCACCAAGGAGCATCTCAATCCTGACAGCCTCTGTAAGGCCCTGAAAGTTGGGGGTACTGTCAACTTGGACATTTCTAAAGGTATGAAGTGTGTATTGAATTTCTAACATCATGACTGACCACATTGCTAGTCCTGAAGAGCAGTGTTTATAGCATCGATTTCTACCCCATTCCTACTGTTCCCATCTCCCTAATTTTGAAGAATGCCACCCACCACGCTTTCAACATTGACCCCAAGACAGCTACCATGCATCCTGGGCAGCTCTGATTAAACTCGAAGGATTCATTCATTGGTGCTGGAGGGTTCAAAACAGTGTATATGGCAATACTCCTCCTTTCAAAACTGACACAGACCAGTATCAGGTCCCAGCCATGTGAAAATATCATCGTTAAGTCACCCTATATCCATCAGGGTAAAATTTGTGGGCCCCCTTGGAGGTGCCTGACAGTCAAGAAGGAGTCAGAAAAGTTGTTTTGTGAAGCTAACATCCTCTACTGGGCAAAATCACTCTTCCAGGTTGTTGAAGACTTTGTTGCCAATGTGCTGGCAAATGCAGTTGTGGCTCCACCATTCAACATCCCTTCTGTGTGGTCCATGAATGCCGGTCTCACATTTCAGTACTTTACTGGACCTGCTAGGGGGTCTAGAGTGCCATCTGTCAACTGCACTTATCTATGTGAAGAGGAAATCAAGGACACCAAAAATCTATTCATGAAGTTCATTCACAACAGCAACTGCATGCCTCTTGTGCTGCCCAGCAAGTTTGGTTATGATGTGGTAGAATTTCTTGCTCTCAGCCAACATGTCCAATACATTGAAACTAGTGGTCTCACCTACATTTCTGATTATCAAGGTATTTTTTTTTCATATGGTGTTATACTAGTATGAATACTCATCCCATTCCAACTTGAAGGTACTACCTCACTTCTAATGGACCCTCAAATTCTTACACATCCATAAGTACCACTTCACACCCACAGGGAGTTCAGGAACTAACCACTGTCATTAAGCTCAGTCAGAGATGGACTCTTTTGTGAAGGAAATTTGGAGAGGGCAGTGGAGCTGTTCAGGGAGGAGCATTTTTGTAATTGCTTTTGCCTGTGGCCAGGATTTGATATGCCACCTCTCAAGCAGGGGAAAGGCAAAGGAAAGGCTACAGATCCTTTGGTGGTGGACTCAGACTAAGTACGTTTTACCAACTCAGATGACATCTTGTACTTGAATACCAATGACTTCACCAATTAATCTTGTATGTATTATTGTAGTGGATATGGACTGATGTTTGGTCCATGTCTTTGTTTCATAATAATGCTCAGACATCTGTTTTTCTTGGTATATACCCTTGTGACAAACAGCTGATTGTACTTGTGATGTTCAGCCAAAGTGGTGATGAAGGGTCTGCAAGATAAAAATATTCCTTGGTTATCTAAACATCTTGCTGAACTGCTGAGTTGGAATTATTTGATCTGATGAGCTTGAATATGAGCATGATTGTCTGGGATTCCATACTAGCCACACTTCTTGTAATCCATGCAACTCGCAAAGGACAAGGCCTTTGCATTGACATCCGAAAGTCAGACAAGTTCTTCATTATCTCGCTAGCTGATCTGAAGCTTCTTGCTCATCTTGATCAGGAATTCATGCACTATCGCCACATTGCTAATAAAATTGAAAACCCAGAAGAAGATTCAGACTTTGTTCCAGAACTAGACACCCCTGAATCTCAGTACAACCATATTGACGAAGAAGATGGTTGGAACACACAAGGCACAGGTTGGGACAACAGTGATGACATAGACCCCCAACCTGACTTTAACACATCTAATTGGATCATCTGGATCTTTAACAACATTCCTCATTTCCAAATTGTGGAAATCGCTGGCAGTTTTACAGCAATCTTTTCCAAGCTAATTATCGACAGGAACACAGTCAGGACTACAATTTCAGCAACTCCATAATCTTGCATGCTGATCTAACTGCTCCTACCACCACAATTGAGGAACTCCCTGAAGAAGCCCCTGAATAGCAGGATCAGTGGGAAATTAACTCTGATAAGGAAATCCCAGGCTTCATATTCAGAAATCAGAATCAGGATGATATTGAGAACTAGGTTTCATTTCTGAACTCATGTATAGTCTCTAGTTTTTCTTGTTGTAAATCTAATCTTGTCTCTCACCTGGCATGGTGTCCTTTGACCTGACTCAGTTCAACTCTACTGTTTTCCAACAACAGTTGCTTGATGCAACCACTCAAGATGAATAATGGGCCTTGATCAGTACTCAACTTGGCTTGCTTACCAACTATGCCAAGAACCTCAAAGATGAGCTTGATCAAGCAAATGTACAAATTGCTGCAATGCTACCACCAGGAGCTGGATCTGGAGGATCTGGCAGATCTAAGGTTGAGATCTATCAAGATCCTGGAACTTTTAATGGAGAAATCAACAAGTTCAAAGAATGGTGGCTCAGCATGAAAACATGGATCTCAGTCAATACTGACACTATCATGCTGCAATCATACAAAGCCATTGTGGCTGTGTTATCTCATATGAAGGGACTATGCACAGGAACCTTTGCCACTTCCTGTCTAGAAAAGGGAATACTCTACTCATGGATCAAGCTCAAGGAAGACATTGAAAAGCAGTTCTGTCTGACTATTTGACCAGATTAGGCCTTATAGAAATTGAAAGCCCTCAAACAAGGAAACATGAGAATGTGTGACTTCCTTGAAGCATTCCAGAAACATGCAAAGGGAGCTAACATCAGTCAGACTCATGCTATAGACATTCTTGAGGCAAACATGAACCTGGAAGTTTGCGACCAAGTCATCCAAGAAGAAAATGGACTCATAGTGACTTAGGTGCTTACCTCACGGCAATCAAAGATGCCAGAGAAATGCTTGAAACAATGAATTTCCTAAAGAAGAAAGGATTCACACCACACAGCTTCTTTCATGGAAATGGCCATAATAGTCTTCACATGATCCCAATGCTATGGATGTACATTGGGATACTGAGTCAGAAGATGAAGACTCAGACAACAAAGAACACATTCAGGCCTTCACCAAGAAAGGAAAGAAGCCTCCTAAGAAGTGCTTCACCAGATGGTTTAATTGTGGAGGAGATGGCCATCAAGGCAAAGATTGTAGGAAGCCCTCCACTAAATGCAAAGAATGTAATTAGTCCTGAGGAGAACACAAGAAAGTGTGTTTGAAATATCACAAGATTTGTATCATGGACAATGAAACTCCCACTGAGGGAAAAGCCTAAGTGGCTTGAATAAACTGGGTGTTCAAGTTGCTGCCTCATTGAATGTATGTACTAGTAAATCTCCTTTGAATCTAAATTGTAGCCAAATGGGGTCTCCAATTGATTTGGAGCTCAGCTGAGGCTTGAAATCAGCACTTCATTCTATTCATACCCCTAACTCTAGCAAAATCCCAGTTGACATGAGAATCTGCTTGCTTAACCAGAAGGAAATCATCTTGTCAATAAGAATTGCCCCTATACATCATTGACACCTGAAATCGAAGGCTAAGGCACTGCTCAATAGTGGAGCTAATACAATCTATATTGACCAATCATATGTGAGAAGGCTCAAGCTCCCACTCCTATCTCTACTAATCCAATCCCAGTGTATGTTAAGAATGGGCAAACTCTGAGGGGAGAATGAAGTCCAGAGCTCTGGAGTTGTCTTAGATGGACAGGACTTGGCTTCATTGTATGTGGTGTGCCCTTGTCAGAAGTCCTATTGTGTCCTGGAATTTACTGAGAGGTCGGATTAGACTTAAGATGTACTAGACATCAAGTTGAGTGGAGGTCAGAGGAGAGCCTTCGAGACTCAAGTGGAGGGAAGAGGAGTTTATCTAAGTTGATATTCAAACTAAGGGGAAGTACAGGAGTTATGGAGGTTTATATACTATGAAGTTGTAGGGGATTACTAATGGAGTGGAGCTGGTTTGTAAGTAAGGAGTTGGAGGTAAGGTAAAGCCAGAGCTGTGCTCCTAAGCGGAGTACAGGCACGGAGGATGCTAAGAAGTGGAACTAATACTAATGTGGAGAATTGGAGGTAACAGAAGATGTATGTAAGTAGGGTCATAAGTATGGACAAGGTCTGGGGGTCAGGGGTTGCATCTTGAATGAGAATGCACCAGAGTTTGTATGTACAAGAATCAGAGTTGGTACAGAAGACCAGGGTTGGACTTACTGGATTTCTGGGATATGACAGTATACTGTATAACATTGACAGAACACATAATGCTGCAGAATCCATCACCCACTATGTGGTAATAGTCATTGAGTTCCAGGGACACTGTGAACAAGTCACAGCGGAAGTGACCAATCTAGGAAAGAATGAAATGATTCTTGGTTACACATGGCTGAAGCTTCACAATCCTGATATAGATTGGATAACCAGTAAAGTCCAAATGACTAGATGCCCACACACTTGCCACAATCTAGAAGGGAAACCCCCTTTCACATGACAACTTGAGTCTGAAGAACAGGACTCTCTCATGACCATTCATGCCATTAAAATAGAAAACCAGGTCCCAAATGACCCAAAATCCGAAAACCTAGTACCTAAGGTATATCATGACTACATGAATGTCTTCTCTAAGAAAGAATCAGAAAGGATGCCTGTGCACAAACCATGGTATCATGCTATAGAACTGAAAGAAGACTTCAAACCTAAGAAAGGACGCTTGATTCCCCTTTTGCCTGAAGAACAGAGGGAAGTATCTGACTTCAGAGACAATCAATTGAAGAAAGGATATATCAGACCTTCTAAGTCCCCACAGATGTCACTGGTATTCTTCATACCAAAGAAAGATGGACAAAAGTGAATGGTACAGGATCATTGCTACCTTAATGAACATACAGTCAAGAACAATTACCCCTTACCCTTGATCTCACAGCTTGTAGACAAGCTTAAAGGATCTAAGTGGTTTACCAAGATAGATCTCAAATGGGATTACAACAATGTTCACATCAAGGAAGGTGATGAATGAAAGGTAGCCTTCGTTTGTCACCAAGGCACTTATGAACCAGTTGTAATGTATTTCAGCTTATGCAATTCCCCCACCACATTCCAAACCATGATGAATGACATCTTCTCTGACATGTCTGACATAATGGTTGTCTACATCGATGACCTCATGATCTTTACGAAAACAGATGACATCAAGGAGCACGAATGGATCGTAAAGATAGTATTGCAATACCTCCAGGACCATGACTTGTTTGCAAAACCAGAGAAGTGCACCTTTAGTGTCCAAGAAGTGGAATTCCTTGGCATGATAGTCTCTAGAGATGGGATCAATATGGATAATGACAAAGTTAAAGGCATTACAGAATGGCTGATCCCCAAGACAGTAATAGATGTTTGCAGTTTCCTAGATCTAGCAAACTTCTATAGGAGATTCATTGAAGGATACACACAAGTGGCAAGACCCTTGAATGATCTCACCAAGAAGGATACACCCTTCATCTGGACAGAAGCACAGCAGACAGTATTTGATATGCTTAAGCAATGATTCACTACTGCGCCTATTCTCACTTACCCTGATAATGACAAAGTATTCTGCCTTGAAACAGATGCTTTGGATTACACAACCAGCACAGTCCTCTCTATCAAACAAAACAGCAAAAGGCATCATGTCACATTCTCCTCTCATAGTATGATGTCTGAAGAATGGAATTATCCTGTCATGGACAAGATGCTCAGTGTTATTTGCAGTCTCGAACAATTGTTATGATATACCATATTTTCAAACATTTTTAACTTAGCGCACTCGCGCACTACTTTACAAACCTTCAGACTTCGAAGTCACGTGATGTGCACGTGACCGTGGGAAACTACACGTGACCTATGGTCCAGACAAACACGTTGCATACACGCCTTATTAATTTCCGCTTCTCTTTCTCATCATCATTCTTCTTCTCTCACGAACTCTTCTTTCATCTATCTAAATTTAGTAGTCGTTCCCATGAACCCTATGGTCCGTGCGCCCTCCTGTAACATATATAAAGTAGTTGTACTCGACTGGACTCCCCAGTCTAATCCATTTGTCACTTGCGACCTACGTCCTTGCGAGTCGATTAAGGAAGACCTCTACTCCTGTCCTCATCTCCTCTGCTTTCTCTTTTTCGTTAAGTTTGGTGTAGCTCAAGAGAGTCCTGCCAGTGATTGCTCGAGATCGTCTCGCAACAACAATGGCATCATTACCTTGAAGGTGCACATCATGAATTTGAAATATGGAATGATTACACAAACCTTCAATGGTTTATGAAATGCCAAGATCCTAATTGCCACCAAGCCAGATGAGCCCAGTACCTGAGCATATTCAATTTCAAATGGTTACATAAGCCAGGTGCAACAATGGGTAAAGCTAATGTGCTCTTCTGGAGGGAGGACCATGTAATTTGCATGGAAACCAATAATACTGGAATACTGGTTATTCCCCCAGAGCAGGTTCATGTTACAGAGGTACAGATCAACACCAACTCCAAGAAAATCAAGAAAACTATCAAAGAAATCCTTAACCTATGGTCAGAAACCGACATCAATAGCTTATGTAACATGTATTCTTACAATCAAGCCAATGATGGATTACTTTGTGATAAAAAAGGAAAGATCTATGTCCCTGACAATCATGACTTACACATGGAAGTCATTAGACTTCATCATGACACCCCTATCACAGGACACCCTGGTATAGAAAAAACCCTAAGACTTGTACAATGAAGCTACTCATGGCATGAACTCACTTATTAAAGAATATGTCACTAGATGTGAACGATGTGCTTGTATGAAACTGTCTAACCTTGCACCACCTGGTAAACTCAAGCCCCTAGAAATAACTAATGCCCCTTGGCTTGAGATAACCACAGACTTTACCACCAATCTACCCCTATCTAAAGGATTCGACTCTATTCTTGTTGTTGTTGATTGATTCTCTAAGGAGGTTGAGTTCATACCTTGCAACAAAACCATTACTGTATTAGAAACTGCAAGGTTATACCTGCACCACATGTGGAAAAATCATGGACTACCCCACAGTATCATATCTGACAGAGGTCCACAGTTCGCATCACAGGTGATGAAAGATCTGTGTAAACAACTCAGCATTCAGCCTAAGTTATCCACCATGTTCCATCCACAAAAGATGGACAAACTAAGAGAATGAATAGAGACCTTCAACAGTATGTAGCTTCGTCTCTTCATTGCTAAAAAACAGGATGAATGGGTTGATTGGTTACCCATGGTGCAGTTCTCCTATAATGCTAAACAACAAGCTTCTACCAAGAAGTCACCCTTTGAAGTGACTAGGTCCTATATCCCTTGCATGGGCTTTGAACAGAGAATACTTAAAGCACCTGCTGCAGAAGAATTCTCCAATAAAATGCAGGATGCTCTCATCCAGACAAAAGCCAATCTCAAGAAAGCACAAAAAAGAATGAAAGCACAGGCAGACAAACACAGATCAGATGCCCCTAAGTACCAGATTGGCAACAAAGTCTGGCTTTCTACCGACAACCTGAAACTAAGAAACTCACAGAAAGATGGCTTGGATCCTATGAGATCATGAAGCTAGTAGGAACTAATGTAGTTAAACTCAAACTGCCATGCACTATGAAGAACCACCCAGTAGTCAACATCTCTTGCATTCACCCTTACAAGGAACAACTAGAAGGACAATCCTCACTTCGCCCAGGAGGAGTGACTGTCACTGATGACCATAATGATGAATATGAAGTGGATTATATTGTGGATATATGATGCAAAGGCCAACAAGTTGACTACCTCATACATTGGAAAGGATATGCTGAAGAAGATTGAACATGGGAATCTAAGAGCAACCTAGCAAATGCATTGGACACAATCGCTCTATTCCACAAATGAAACCCCCAAGTAGAACTTCGCATGATCTTTGCAGAAAACACCAGTCTGTTCAATCCCTATTGTGATTGCCTGGAAGTTGATCCTTAGAGATGGGATAGTGTTATGGACTCTATTATTTTTCCTACATTTCTATCTATTTTTCCTGACTTTCTAGAGTGACTTTTGCATTTAGCCCCTGTCTTTAGCCCCTATCACCTGAGGTACTAAATACTCAAGTCCCTACTTATAACATATAACTCCCCTTTCTCGCCCCTTATGCCTAGACCCTTCTAGATCTATTCTCTCATAAGTGACTCACAAGGATTCACATTGACTCAGTGTTCATCTCCATCTCCTTTATGAATCCCATCAACTCACACTAACTCACTATGACTATCTATGACTCCTATCCTATACTCCTGTCCTGTATGACTCCTCATGATTCCTACAGACTCATCATAACTTGTCCTAACTCCCTATAGCATAGGAAATCGTCAGATCTAGTGTACACATGTACAAACCCCTAGACAGTATAAAAGGCTGAAATTGCTCTCCAGAGGACTCCCCAGTCTTGTCCTCTTGGAGATTTCCCAACATCTCCTCTGCAGCTACATCTCTTGCTATTACTGTCCTCTTTGGTGGCTAGCACTCGTCTGGTGGGTGTTGGTCATTTCAGGTTCATTACCATAGTGGTAGTGCTCAACTAGAACAGCCATTGCTGGTGTTCATAGTGGCAACAACCACCTAAGGTCCCATGTGAACAATGGTGATGTCATTTGCACAGTTGAGCATGGCACTGCTCAAGCACAGATTGTGCAAGCATTGCCAAGTGCCAGGCATTCATGGGCACACTGTAAGTGTTATGATTCACTTCTTCTACTGTCTATTTATTCACTATGACATCTTTCCTCCCTTTTGACTTCAACTTATTTTCACTTTCAAAGTCACATGACTAGATCACATGATGGGTCACATGACTCATTTTATCACTTGACTTCTTGATGCAGGCTAGACCATCAGTCATTGTGATGCACTCAGAGTCTTCCAGACTCATTGGACACACTTATCCTTTTATAATTATATTATTCTCACACCCATTTCCATGCTGAGCACATCTTCTTTTCATCTCTGATATGATTCTCTTCCATTCTGCCACTGCATGCAGTTACATCATATCTTTCATCTCCATTCTTCCATTCCATGGCTATGTCTAACACATATTATGCCTCATGTCTTTAATCTCCATCTTACCATATGTAGACATATCGATAGATTCGGTACAAACATGTACACACAGTATGATTAGTATATAAGACCTCAAGACTTCACTGGACATCCTCCAGTTTAGCTCTCTTGGAGTTTCCTCTGAAGCTTTAAGACTGAGCCTGATTTCTTCATCTCTATTCTCCTCCTCAGTTGACATTCTGTGACAACCTGAAGTACAACTAGTACTCGCTTTAGGGTTGTTTCAGTGAGGTGCATCAACCATTATGTGCTAGCAGGGCTCATAACCTGTTAAAGCAGGTTACATGCAAGAGTATTGCCAAATGGCACTTACCAATTGATATGCTCAGGTGGGATGATCACAGTAGTAGAACAAGACATATTAGAACTCAGATGGGTGAGTGCAAACTTATATATGCATAAAGGGTTACTGTTATATACCATACCTCTGACCTCTGGAACCAACTCCAATCCCTTACATATGAACTCTGGTGTGTTCTCCTTGAGACACAACTTTTAAACATTTGGACTTATGTAGATTACTTATGATACTTATGTATGTTCCATTCTCCTTATGTACTAGCTCCACTCTCTGTCCCCCTCCGATCCTGTGTCTTGCATAGAGCACAGCTCTGGCTCCACTCCTCCTCCAATTCCATATTACTCAGTACTTACAAACCTGTCCCATCTCTGTTACTAATCCCTATGCCTCCAATGTATATAAACTCTCCATACATACTCCTGTAGCTCAGTTCTGATATCAACTTTGACACAAACTCCAAACCCTCTGAGCCACTCACTCACTCACTCTCTCTGATCTGCTCCGAAGTCTGAGGCACTGTGAATCAGCAAGGGCACACCACATAAGGTGAAGCCAATGCCTCAACCCCTCCAAGCTCCACTTCTCTGGAGTTGCCCTCAGAAGTTCTGGCATGGTTCTAACAGTTACCATATATGGCAATCTACATGTGTGTTCATGCAGGCCAAAGGATTGCAAGCTCTCTGTCAGATTGTGACTGTTACACCAAGTAACAATGGTACACCAATGTGTAGTTGGGTACGTCCAAGGACACTCTTGTAATGAAGGAGAGTGTATGCCAAGCCCACTATGCTTGACATTGGAAGATAGCTCTCACCAGAGTAGAGAGCAGGAAGTGAAAGAGTAGGCAAGTGATGAAGCGAGCCAGCAGTGAATCCAAGATACACAGTTGATTGTGTAGGTTTAAGTTAAAGAGTAGTTTACAATGGAGCATGAATATATATATGGCCTAAAGGCTTTAGGACCAGTAAGACATAAAAGGAAATAGTATGTGAGGGGAGGCACTAATGTGAATGATGAGATGGGAGACATGTCATATATAACAAGCATGTGATGTAGAAGGCAGTGTCCTCAGAGAGAATAGGAACAGAGAGAAATGGAACAAGTCAAAAGAAACTAGAATAGAAGCAGTAGGATCAAAAAGGGGTAGTGTCCTTGGAAGGGAACAGAATGGAGAGGCTGTTCTTGAAGGCAGTATCAGACACTGCATACTCCTGCAGGAAGCCATGATGTCATGTCAAAGGGAAGACCCCAGGTAATCAAGAGGGATAATTGGGCAAAATGAAGGGGGGGGG
>JBBPRE010000089.1:0-17687 GCA_038092935.1 Boletus roseobadius
AGCCAGAAAAATGCGAATGGTCCACTGACACCACCGAGTACCTAGGCTATAACATCTCTCCCTCCGGTCTGTCTATGTCTTCGGACAAAGTTCAGACTGTGAAGGAATGGCCGGAACCTTGGAAGGTCAAGGATATCCAATCCTTCCTCGGATTTGCAAATTTCTACCATCGCTTTATAGCGAATTACTCTGATATTGTCGTTCCTTTAACCCGCCTTACCCGCAAAGGTACTCCCTGGAACTTCTCCGACGACTGTCACTCCGCCTTCCGCAACCTAAAGGAAGCCTTCACCACCGCTCCGATCCTTACCCATTGGGTCCCGGACACTCCACTGATCATAGAAACCGATGCCTCCGACTACACTATCGCTGGCATTCTTTCCATCCGCTGCCCGGATGAAGAAATTCGGCCTGTCGCTTTCTACTCACAGACGCTTTCCGCTCCGGAACTCAACTACGACACCCACGACAAGGAACTCCTCACCATCCATGAGTCTTTCCAGACTTGGCGACACTACCTTGAAGGCTCCAGCACCCCGATCGACGTCGTCACCGACCACAAGAACCTGGAGTACTTCACAACCACTAAACTCCTGACTCGCTGGCAAGCCCGGTGGTCGGAGTTCCTCTCCCAATTCAACATGATCATTCGTTTCTGTCCTGGACGCCTCGGCGCGAAACCTGACTCCCTGACTAGATGCTGGGACGTCTATCCCAAAGAGGGGGATAAGGACTACACTCACGTCAATCCCCACAATTTCCGCCCCATATTCACTCAGGAGCAACTCGCTTCGTCCCTCCGAGCCACCTACCTCGCAGCTCCGGTACTCCGAGCTAGCACCCTCTTCGATGTGGAACAACTCCACAGCGATATCCTCTCCGCGCTTCCTTCAGACCCTCTAGCCGAACTCCACATGTCCGACCCCGCCGACTCTCGCTGGTCAGTCGATGAAGACGGTTTCCTCCGTCTTGACAAACGTATCTACGTCCCCGACACTAATGACCTCCGACTCCGAGTACTCCGGTACAAACATGACCATCCACTCTCTGGACATTTCGGCCAGAACCGGACTTTGGAACTGATCCGCCGCGAATACACCTGGCCAGGAATCAGGACATTCGTCAAGGAATACGTTTCCTCCTGCACATCCTGCGCCTGCGCGAAGGTTCCAAGACACCGGCCCTATGGATTACTGAAGCAACTCCCCATCCCAGAGAAGCCATGGAACTCCATCTCCATGGACTTCATCGAACAGCTCCCTGCATCCTCCAGATACACCGCCATCCTCACCATTGTGGACCATCTGTCCAAGCAATGTATATTCATCCCAACACACAATACCATCACATCTCTGGAGCTCGCAAAGCTCTTCCTACTCCATGTCTTTTCTAAGCACGGAGTTCCCTCCCACATCACCTCCAATTGAGGTACAGAGTTTGTGTCTCACTTCTTCCGCTCACTCAGGAAAGCCCTCGATATCCGTCTCCACTTCACCTCCAGTTACCACCCTGAAGGAGATGGTCAGACAGAACACATGAACCAATCGCGTGCGTTGCGCCATCCTTCGTCTCGTCCTCGTCCTCACCTCACCCTCACCCCACCCTCGACTGACAATGACAAGGAACGATGCCTCGTCCTCACCCTCATCTCACCCTCACCCTCGACTGACGACGATGATGAGGAACGATGCAACACATGCAATCGCGTGTGTTGTGCCATCTCTCATCTTGTCCTTGTCCTTGTCCTCACCTCACCCTCACTCCACCCTTGACCAACAACAACAACAACAACAAATGACACGTCGTTCTCATCCTCACCCTCACCTCACCCTCACCCTTAACCGACGCCGACGATGAGGAATGACGCAATGCACACGATTGCATGCATTGTGCTGTCTCTTGTCTCCATCCCTCGTCTTGTCCTTGTCCTCACCTCACCCTCACTCCACCCTCAACCGACGATGATGACGATGCATCATCCTCATCCTCACCCTCACCTCACCCCACTCTCAACTGACGAGGAGGAGGAGGGATGGCACAGTGCATGCAATCATGTGTGTTATGCCATCTCTCATCTTGTCCTTGTCCTCACCTCACCCTCACCTCACCCTCGTCCTCGCGTCCTTGCACCATCGCTGCCATGTGACACTGTCACCCTCATTGCCCTCAGCGTGCAGGAGCAACAGCAGAATGCGCGAATTGCGCATGTTCCGCTGTCGCTCTTGCACACTCTCTCATGTTCGAATCCATGTTCATACCTGCAGGTATACCCCCCTGGGGTACAAGTATGGGTATGCCTCTGGACACCTGGGGATATACCCGTGCTATTCCCTAGTCTATTGTAACTAACAGCAAGACAACTGGTCCGAACTCCTGCCTTTAGTGGAGTTCACGTACAACAACACTCTGAGTGTTACTACCGGAGTTTCACTGTTCTTCACCAATAAGGGCTACCATCCCAACGTCACTGTCCATCCTGAGCATGACCTCACCTCTGCAAAAGCACGAGAATACTCCGTCAACCTCAACTCCCTCCACCAATTCTTCTGTGAGGAAATGGCTGAAGCCCAGAAGTGATACCAAGGACCTGCGGATGCTAGGCGAACTCCAGCACCAGACTTCAAAGTCGGTGATCAGGTTTTCATCAAAGCAAGGTATTTTATCTGGTCTTCCACATTTCACAGTTGGAACCTTCCATTCTGAACACCCTCCTGAATCGTACCCAACCTCCACCACCTCCAGTCGAAGTAGATGGTGAACCAGAGTTCGAGATCACTGAAATCCTCAACTCCAAAATTGACCGTCGACGCCGGAGTTGCAAACTCCTTTACCTAGTACACTGGTCGGGATACAAAGGCACTGACAAAGAAAACTCCTGGCTACTCACCATGGAACTCAGACACACTTCTGAACTCATTGAAGATTTTCATCTCCGATATCCAGACAAACCCGGACCTCACTTCACATAATCACAAACACAATCACAAATTCAATGAAAACTAATTACAAGGGGAGGCGTGGGCTGCACTACACTACACCTCCAACTCACTCTCTCCCTCCACATTGTCCTCCTCATCTCCCTCCTCATCCTCCACTGCCACTTCCACCTCGCATTGTGCCACTGCACTGCACTCTGCCTCCGTGTCGGCCACCACCTCCACCACCTCCGACGCCTCCAGCCCCTCCAACTCCAACTCCTCCTCCATCTCTGACCCATACACCTCCTCCATCTTCAACTCAACGAGCCACTCCAGCAGCTCATTTTGGATGTCAAGCCACTGGCAGAGTCCCCTCACCAAGCTGCACAGCTCCTTAGAGAGCTGCACAGACTGGGCAGGGGCCTCCACACTTGTTGACCTCCCCTCCCATGGCTCTGCTGCCTTCGATCTGCCTGACTCCGCCTCTGTCTGCGCCCTCTTCCTCTTGCCCCTCAGCGAATTGACCTCTGCCCTCTTCCTCCTCCGCTCCAGCTTCTCCGTGCCTGGCTGCACACACTTCCCCTTCGCCTTGATGCACACAGTGCACGACGTTGACTTGCCGGGTCCGAGCTTGCACTCAAACCCTCACTCTGTACACCACTTGCACTCCAGCAGCTCTGTCGCCTTCTCCTTCCCTTTGGTGGTGGTCTGCTCCGCCCGGACCTGCTTGGCCTGTCCTAGTCAGTATAGGCCAAATAGGAAGGTGAGCAACTCACCCATTGCTTGGCCTCCTTCTAGGCCTTTCTGTGCTCCACAGCCACTCGCACTGTCTCCTGCTCCACCTTGCACTTCTCCACCTCCCTGCACTTGGCCTCCACCTTGTGCTTAGCCTCCACTTCCGCCTCCACCTTACACTTTGCCTTGGCCTCAGCTTCGGCCCTCCTCCACTCCTCTGCCGCCTTCCTCTCCTTCACTCAGCACCACTGCTCGGCATACTTGGCAGCACAGATGTTGTCCTTGTCATCAACACACTCCACCAGGTGTTTGTTGGACCAATTTTTGATGTCGTTGATACCAGACATGGTGGTTTGGGATGAGGAAGATCGGATATGGCACATCAGACTTTATACGCCTCCGTGCGGTGTCCACAAATTTCAAGTTCTGACTTTGCTACTCTGCATTGTTCCTCACATGGCCTTCAGGGATTCAGGCCTAAGAGGGGGATACTGTCATATCCCGGAAATCCAGTAAGTTCCAACCCTGGTCCTCTGGACCAACTCTGTTCCTGTACATATGAACTCCGGTGTGTTCTCATTAGAGACACAACCCCTGACCTTCAGACCCTGTCCATATGACTTACGATAAGTTACATTCCATTTCTTGATCTCCATATATACTAGTCCTGCTGTATGTTCTCCTCTGTACCTGTGCTCTGCTTAGAAACACAGCTCTGGCTTTACATTACCTCTGACTCTTTACTTACAAACCAACTCCACCTCCGTTACTAATCCCTCTATGACTCTGAAGTATATAAACTCCCCGAACAACTCTTGTATTTCCTTAGTTTGAATATCAACATAGTTTAACTCCTTCTCTCTGCTCGAGTCTCGAAGACTCTTCTCTGTACCCTCCACTCAACTTGATGTCTAGTACATCTTAAGTCTACCTCCAACCCTCAGTAAATTCCAGGACAACAGGACTCCTAGCAAGGGTGCACCACACACGGTGAAGCCAAGTCCCGTCCACCAAGACAACTCCAGAGTTCCCGAGTTTGTTCCCCCCTCGGAGTTTATCTGTACTTAACAATGGCACAACACATGCAATTACATGCATTGTGTCATTCCTCATTGTCGTCATCAGTTGAGTGAGGATGAGGACAAGACAAGGAACAATGCAATGCATGTAGTTGTGCATATGTTGCATTGTTCATCATTGTCATCTGTATTGCATCATCATTTGATTGAGGGTGAGGGTGAGGGTGAGGGTGCAACTATGTGAGGGTGTAAGGGTGATTGTACTATAGCTGCAAATAGTGCAAATCTACAATGCATCAATGTTAGCATGTGGAACTGAAGCCTATTATACAAGCAAGCTGCAACTTACCATATACAAATGCTGCTAGTATACTGTGCTCATTGCATCTCCAGGAAATGATTCCCTCCATGTCTATCAACCTCTTGAATGAATATATCATGCAGGAGGATATAGTCTATGAAGCTAAGCATGATCTTGAATCTCTTGTCTATATTCTTATGCAGATTTGTGTTCTCCATGAAGACCCACAGGTTGAAGGCAGTGGGACCCATCATCCTAGTATCACCTGCTTGGCTGCATGGATGAAGCTCAAGATCATGGAAGAGGTCCAATCTCTTGCCATTTACAAGTGAGGTGATCTCTATATATAAGCCACACTCTGACATTTCACACACTACTTTGAAGATCTCAAAGATATTGTGGCATCACTTTATGATACTCTAATCCAGAGCTATTCTGGTGGACCCAAGCTCAGCCATGCCAAGATAAGGATTTTGCTTGATGGCTTTTTTGCTGTCAAGGAGCTCCACTTACAAAATACTAATCAATTTGAGATAGGGATGAAGTGAAAAAGGGAAGGGTACTTAGTACAGACAATTAACCAACCCAATCATCAGTAGTACTGCCCATGCTAGTTGTATCTTTTCCTCTTCTTCTTTCATGCATTTCTGTCCACATGTATCATTTGTTCAATATTCCCATGGAGTGCAATATATGTACATAAGCATCAGCATGATTTAGACAATTGTCAGTGCAATACTCCATACCTTATGTCCTTACTACATACATATTTACTTGTTTGGCAATGTACTTTTTGGCTCATGTTAATAACCAGCTTTGAGATTGTAAATCAGAGGCCTTAAAGGTAAGTTTACCTGCTATTCGTCAATGTGTTTTCTGACTCACCATCACTGCATGCAAGTTTAAAGACCCACCTTGTCCCAGCATCAAGTCATCATCTGTTGTCCATCAACTGCCCATTCAGAATCTGCTCTACTAGCCCTTCTACTGGTATGGCAAAAGGTACAAGGCAAAAGCAACCATCCACTCAGACACTGGGTGAAGATATTTCTGCTAACATTTTCAAGAGAACAAAAATGGCCATCAGTGGCAATGATAAGGATCATTGTCTGTAGCATAGTACCAGTGGCTTACAAGTTTGATCCATTAATTCACAGGATTGGATCCCAATCCCAGTGGTCAGACAACCTGTCAATCTGGCAGGTCAAACATAGGAAAAGGCAGTCAGAGGCCCCAGATGAAGGATGTTGAGTGTATTCAGACCCAAAGTTTCAACACTAGGGTATTCAAGCTTACGGCCATGACTTCAAATGAGCCTTTGAATCCTATGGCCCCAATATCTAGCAATGCAAGACCTTGTACCAATAAGGCATCTTGGTGATATGGTACACAAGTTAGTTGACAGTTATCTGTTGTATTGCTAAGTGACTAGACAGACTCTACCTTGCTCACACATCCATTCAAGTGCTCATCAATCACCCTTGCCCACTTATCAAGCCTCAGTGGAGGGTTCACAATATGGCTTTGATGTTTCCCTTGAGCTTGGAGGGAAATCTCCCATAAACTTGCAACAGTCACATCTCCCACCCCCATTCAATCCTTCTTTGATAGCATCTCTCTCACATAGCTGCCCCACCATGACATCTATGACTACTTCCACTACTCATTATTATGGATCAGTCACACTGATCTCTTGCAGCTCTACTGCTCCTACTTCTTGTGCTGGGTCTGCTGCTCCTACATCTTGGGCTGTATCAACCCACATCACATGCTGGATCCACTCATGCAACCTCTTGGAGTGGCTCTATCACCCCTTGTTCTATGTCTTACCTTAGATCCACCCCCCTTGGCATGTCACAAGTGCCTTTGAGATCTTCTCAAGTCCTTCAAAAAACTCATATCCCTTTCACTTGAATGTACTTTGCACATAGTTTCAAGATGATGACATACCAAATGGATACTAGTATCTCCTTGGATGCTTCATGGCCTCTGCCATACCAATCTTGTAACAATGACACTCTAGATGACAGAGCACTTCAACCAGACAATCCTTCAATTGATAAAATTTTACCTAATGAGGACAGCCAAGTGGCTAAGGAACTTCTTCAGGGTAAGTATGCCAGAAATACTCCCTCATGCAGCACTTCTTCACATACCTTTTAGAATCAAACAGCTTCAATTGTTGAAACCCAAATCACAATATGATGTATCAACCAATAGATGGCTAATACTGTAGCTGATGCAGATCCTGCCTCATTTACTGAGGAAGGTCTTAATAACTGTTTCAACAACACTGTTGTTGGTAAGTTGTTGCAAACCAGTTTGTACTAGATGCCAAGCATTAGTATGGTGTATATATTCTGGAAGTACCAGAACTTGAAGTACTGGAACCACCAGGAACCACAAGAACCACAAGAACCACCAGAACCACCAGAAGGCTATGCCAGGGTCAGTGGTATTCTGTCATCCACCCATTACTTCTCAAACCCTGCCTGTCACTGCTCAAGCCCCACCCACTCCTTCTCAAGTTCTGTCCATCCCCTCTCAAGCTCCATCTGCAAATGTCTCTCAGGATCCTTTGACAGGTTCTGCCACCAAGCTTCATGCTTGCCCTCACAAATTCCCTGAAGGAATTGAATATGCTGCAAGTGATCCTTTCCCAAGCTGTTCAGATTTTCTTGACAGGAAAAGTGGAGAGCACTTCAGTGAAGCCATTGCTGAATCTGAACAGATTCCAGAAGATACATAGAACCTTGACAGTAAATTCAGCTGATCTGTTTGCTAACTTTCATAGAATACTGGCTGTAGTTTGGTATACTGGTGAGTTTGCTATCTTGTTATGTTAACTTTCTGATATATGATACACAGCTTTGGTAATGACCTGGTACTCCATGCTGAAAGCCAAGGCACAAGAGATTGTCCTACACTTTTACACTCTTGGTAAAGACTGCATCCCAGAAGAGAATAGAGCCAAAGCTGAATTTCTGATTCAAGGACCCATTTTCATCCAAGATGGCATCAATGGTGAGGTATGTCATCTTTATTGTCTAATCACTGTTAACATGTGTTGTAGGGATCTACCAACAACATGGCTTCCTCTGCACTAGCTGTTCTCATTGTTGCATTTTTGTACACCAGTTCTTTAGCTGTAGGCATCATGTGTGAGTCTTCAAACAGTTCTAGCTGGTCTGTGAGCAGGGGCAGAAATGGAGGAGGAGTGGAGTCATTATTATAGAACAGTGCAACTGCCTTCATGATTGAAGGCATGTTGTGATAGATGTGCTGTAGGAGATGCCACCAGGTGGTATGCAGAGTGGCCTTTATTTCCATGTCTTATTCCAGCATCAATGGAACAATAGAATGCCTTGTTAGGCAAGAACAAAAGTCACCAGAGTCACCATAAGAGGATAATCAAATACAACAACAATCCCTAAACAAAAGTCATCATGGGATGATCAAACAAAAATACTGTAGATCCAGTCCCTACTTCTTTTGCAAAGACAATTAACCCCTACAGTTAAATATAAGTTGTTGGGTGATCATCTTCAGTCACCAATCAATATGTTCAGTGCAATTTCCTCTGCTATCTTCCCCACAGCTCAGCACTACAAGAGCATAGGCTCTTTTGCCCTTTCCAATACTATCTCTATTCATCCCTGGCAATTTCCAATGACAGAGAACTCCTTGTGAGTGGAGGTAGTAGGTCTTATATCATAATGTGTGTGGGAATACTACCAAAGGTATGCTAGGAACCAGCAGGATTCAGATCTGGGATATCAAGTTGTGAAAAGAACTCACCAGTCATGAATCAAACAAAGCAATTAGCTGCACAGATGATCATACTTACAGCAAGCACACAGCTACAATCAGTCTATGCTGGGCAATTGGACAACACTGTTCCAAAATCACTGGCCTTTGGATCACCTGATAAAATTACACAGGATATGGAATCTACCAAAGATAGAGTGAAAGTGGACTTTTATTGTTGGTATGTATATATTTGCTGTTCTATGGCATAATAAATTTATATAGGATATAGGATCTATCAAGGACAGAGTGAAAGTGAAAGTTTTTGGATTAGATACTTGACCTTTGCTTTACTACAGTATAACAAGAGTGAAAACAAGTTGGTTAGAAAGAAGTAACATCAAGTCTCTACCACCTAGCTTCACAGATTCAACTCTGTATATCCACTGATTGTCCTGAGACCTCTGATTACACTACAGAGTAGAGACTTGATTGGAGGCTGCCAAGGAGACTGACAGGTCTTTGACCAGTCTTTTCATTCTTGCTATTACCTTTCACTTTGTCTCAGACATTCTGCCTTTATTCCTGTCATACTCCTACCCTGGTTGCCATTCAGTTAACTTTTGGCACTGCTGTGTAAGCAGAGTGATTGGTGTGTATCCTTGACTATCTTTCTGAAGACTGGACCTGGACCTTCCCCATTGGACCTGGACTTTTCCCTCTGGACCTGGACTTTTCTCTCTGGACCTGGACCTGAACCTTTTTCTACCTGGGTCTTCTATCTGGGCTTTGATATAGTTTGAACTTGAAAATGTTGGATTTAAAATGTTGGTATTTCCAGATTATGGATTGAGATTTAATATGAATTTCCTATGATTCAGGGTCCACTCCTCCCACCTCCCTCAACCATGCCCAAAATGCTGCTTTCCAGGCAGAACATGATCAACATCAGCTTGGTTCTCCTTCATCCTGTTGTTATCTCTAACCTGCCATGCAACCTCCATCAAATATGGCTGCTGCTTTGATGGTGAGTCTGTTTCAATCTATTTATATATATATATAAATGCTAAATATAAATTCTAGATCCATCCCCCTGTTTCTGTTCACCAATATCCTGGCATACCCATCATCAGATTGCACATTATGATATGCAATATATATACCAGAATTAGATGCCAGATCCATTTCCTTCTATCAATATACCACCACCATTCCCCCCTTCCATGCTACCTGCCTTTTATCAGCCACCTATTCCTCCAAATCAGCCACTGCCTTATCAAGCATTTGTGCCACCACCCCCACACCCTCAAAATTATCCTCAAATGGGTGCTCAGGTGGATTATAATGCTCACTTATTGGAAGGCATTAATCAAAGTCATGGCAGGTGGCACAATCAAAGATGCAATTGTTCCTCAGCTGCTTATCCTGAACCTGGTCCTGCCCTGCCTGGACTACAAAATCTACAAATCCTGATGATTAGCGTGTCATTAATTTTCAACATGAGGCAGAGCACCAGAGATTTTTGCAAGCTCAGCAGCAACAAGAACAAGAACATTCCATGAGATTGCAACAACTATAGCAGCAGGAGCTGGTGCAAAGGCAAGAACAGGAGCATTAAATGTTGTTAGGGCTTCAGCAAGAGGCATTATGACAACAGGAGCTACATCATCAAAGGATTGTTGAGGAACAGCAATGAGCATTGCAGAGACAGGAGCTAGATCACCAAAGAGTCATTGATATGCAGCAACAATTATGGGGCCAACATGAGTTACATTGCCAAAGGATTATTGAGGAGTAGCAACAAGCATTGCAGCAACAAGAAGAGGAGCATGAGTATCAAGAGCAACAAGGAGTTCAACAAGTACAACAGCTTTCTCAAGCTTTGCTTGGACAGGCCTTAGAAGAATATAGTCAGCACTCAGCAGAACAGTATTGTTATCAAAAAATCCTGATCCTTAATTTGCTAGGCCTGATCCTGCTTCAAGGTGTCCCTCCCCAGCTCCTAATTTTCATAATGATTCTCCTGCTCCAAGATCTTCCACTCCCACTCCCACTCCTTCTGGTCCTCCTTCATCCAGATCATCAGTATCCAGACATTCATCACCAAGACTCCATTTACCCACTCCTTATCCTAATTCTGATGACTCCAGCTCCACTTCCTCTAGCAGTTCTAATAATGCCAGCTCAAGCTCCTCCAGGACTGGCAGCTCTGATGACTCCAGCTCCAGCTCCTCTAGCAATTCTGATGACTCCATTGCCTCTCATCCACCCTATCATATTCCTCCTGGTCTGAGCCTGTTGAACTCCACTATACTTGGGGAGCCATGAATATCCAATGTCCAAATTGCCATGCTCTTCATTTTATTTCAGAAAAGCTTTCCAACTCTGGTGTTTGTGGGCCTTGCTTGGGCATATGCTGTCTTCAGGGTTAGGTCAACCTTCCTCCCATTTAGCAGTGGCCATGTGTTCTTCAGGATCTCTTTGATGACCTTTAGGATTGCAGGCAGTTCAAAAAGAAGATACACTAGTATAACAACACTTTGACATCTGCTTCTATGAGTGTTGATGTAGACAATCAAGCCATCCAAGGATCTGGACCTTCATCATTCTGCATTCATGGCACACTCCATCATCTCATGGATGTTCTGATACCACCAGATGGTCTCCAGCCCTCTTTTGCCCAGCTCTATATCTATGATCCACAGGAGGCAACCAATTGTTAGGCATGTTCAAACCAATCCTCAACTGGACCCTGGCATCTTGCTGGATCTGCATACCACCCTTAGGGACATTCACCCTTATGCTCCACTCTACAACTGCAATAGTCCCTGGTGATGGCTCATAGGATGTCAGCTGAAGTGGATCATGATATTGTCCTTCATCTTCAAGGTGGTGGCCTACATTGCATCAGCAACCTTCTCCATCAAGGATTGCAAGACCACATGGCTCATGATGGTGTTCAAGATATGGCTCACATTGGATGTGTACATCTTCCCTCCACTCACAAGCCTTGGTGGTCCTTACTATATATAGCAGCTTCTTCAGGATTCTCTGGCTATCTGTTGTGAATACAAAAAACCTAACCTTTTCCTCGCACTATGACTGCTAAGGAAGCTGGCAAGAGATCACTCAGAATTTGCTTCCAGGTTTGTTTTCTCTCTTATTGCATCTGACCACAATCTGACCACTATGCTTGATAATAGATTAAAGTGCTGTTAATAGGCCTGATCTGGTCACAAGAGTTCTCCATGCCAAACACAAGCCTTACTCAAGAAGATTCATAATGGCTACTATTTCCAGGTGGCTGGCTTTGTCTACACCATTGAATACCAAAAGTGTGGTCTTCCTCACATGCATCTTTTGATTTTCTTGGAGGAGCCAGACAAGATTTGTGCTATGGAACAAATTGATGCTATCATCTCCACTTAGATTCCAGATTCAACTTCATGCTGCCATCACCAAATTCATGCTCCATGGTCCTGCTCTCCTCACAGGTGTATTGAAAACAACATCTGCAAAAAGCACTTCCTCAAGGCCTTCTCTCCTCACACCATCATCAAGGATGGCTATCCTGACTATGCTCACCCTGACAATGGCAGGACTATTCAAAAAAGGGAGGATGTCTTTGACAACAAACATGTGATACCTTATTCCAGGGAGCAAGGCTATCAAATATATTCACAAGTACATTGACAAGGGTCCAGATTGTACCACCATTCAAACAGAAGGTCATGATGAGATTTGCTGTTACCTTGATGCTAGATACATCTCCTCCACCCAAGCCTGCCACAACATCTTTGAGTTCCCCATGCACATGGAATGGCCAGCCATCCATTATCTTCCTGTTCATTTGCCAGGTTGCCAAAATATTGCCTTTTGTATTAAAGCCCACTCGCAAGAGGTTATCAATAATGCCAAGGATATTCAGCTGCTTGGGTGGTTCAAGGCAAACCAGGATCCTGATCTCATTGCTGCTGGTGTTATGATTCATTATGTTCTTTGTTTTTCTTTTGTTTTTTATTTGCTTTGCCCCATCAAGTCTTCACTTGTCTTGTTTTTTTTGGCTTTTTTCTTTGCTTTGCCTCACCGAGTCTCCACTTGTCTTGGCTATACTTTTGACCTTCACATTTGTCACTACTGTTGGCTAGTTGACCTTGCTAGGCCCCCCTTTATCCATTCCTCATTACCCTTCTCTTCTTCTTTGATTAACTTGTGATCCATGATCACTTCCTTTCAAATACTTGGTATGTTCATATGTCCTTGTCCACTGTACCTCCTTCACCCCTGTCTATGACTGTCCAGTTATACTGTAGCCTTTACTATTCCCCTTTGCCCTTATGGCAATCCCTCTGCCCTATTGTACTGTGTTTCCCCTTTGCCCTAGTGGTACCTCTCATCTGCCCTCATCTTGAGGACCCTACTTAAACCTCACTTCATCATAGTTATTCCCCATTCTAGTCTTTCTTTCACACTTTGACCATTATCCTTGCTTGCAACACTCCCTCTTTACCCTCTGTACCTTTGCCTCAGTAATATACCCATTTGTTCCTTGAATTCCTGGCCTCACTGGAGACTCCTCCTAAGAACCCCTGTCTATACTCTCCCTGGTTCTCTCACCTCCTTATCCCCTTATCCCATTATCTCCTTATCTCCTTGTCTCCTTGTCTCTTTGTCTCCTTGTCCCCTTGTCTCCTCACCTTCCCATTTCCTTGCCCCCTCCTTACCCTCCATGGAACCCTTGACCCTGATAGTACTTCTTATAGTACTCTCCCTACCTCTTGTCCTCTTGGCCTTTCAGGCCCTGCTGATCTTCTCAGGACTCCTAGCCTTAGTGATCCTCTTGGCCTTCCTTGCCTACCTCATCACCCTTTGGGTCATCCCTGTCACATCACCACCCTCTCCTCAAATCCTTAGACTCCCAGATCCTTCAATCCCTCTTCCCTTTGCTCCCTGTCCTTTCAACCTTTGTCCTCACCCCCCTAGCCCTCATCATCCTTAGGATCCCAACTGCTGTCCTTTAGAATCTTCACCTTCTCCCCTGTAAAATCCCTTCCTCAGTCTTATCACTTGTCACAATTCCTTTGATCCCCCACATTCACTTGAAAGGCTATGCTTGCCCCTATCCGGGTCAAGTGTAACAGCTGGTGCATATGAATAGCAATCTCTACCAGGAGTTTCCCAAGAGATTTGTTTGGAACAGGCAACATGCTGTATGGACTGTTCATCAAAGATACAAGGCCATTGGATGCATGTATTCTATTCCTACCACTGCAGTAAAGGCTTTCCACTTGCATCTTTTGCTTACTATGGTCAAGGGTGAGATTGCTTATAATATGTAAATAACTCAGGACTGATCACTTCCTCTAATAGATGCTACTTCCTTTGAAGATCTTTCTACTGTATTTACAATGGCCATCTACATGATTCCTTCAGAGAGGCCTGTTATGCACATGGTCTCTTGTAGGATGACACAGAATGGTTGTTGTATCTTCAGGAGACTGCTCATTTCACTATGGGCTATCAATTGTGCTGTTTGTTTGTCATCATCCTGGTGCATTGCTCTCCTGTGGACCCAGATCACTTATGGAAGGCATCCAAGAAAATCTCTGTGATGATCTAAATTACTATCTCATCAATATCCTTCATATCCCTGAGCCCACCCCCTGAGGACCAAGTCTATGATTATGGCTTGCATCCCATAGCCCCAGACCTTAGAAGACATGGCAAGATCTTGGAAAGAGACTATCCATCCATGCCTACACCACAGGGCAACTGGCATCAGCAGGAGGAAAACCAGCTCATCAATGAGCAGAGAGCATATGACAGACAGGAGCAGCAAGCATTTGTGGACAGAGGCCTTCCTACCTTGAACCTGCAACAGAGAGTTCTCTATTGTTACAACCATGTAACAAGTGACACCAACGTGTGTCAAGTTCCTAGTACCAAGCTTCCAACCGTGGAAGGTTCTTAATGAACGACTAGTCCCACCATGACTAGCGTCGAGTGTATACTCTCCTGAGGACGAAGAGTACGATGAGGAGAGGGAGTCGAGACCAGTGGCGAGAGAAACGAGCCAGCTGGGAACCTAAGCACACGGTAGATTGTGTAGGTTAAAGTTAGAGAGTAGATACAGGCGGAGCGCGAATATATATACTGCCTGAAGGCGTTTAGGGCAGGTGAGACTAAATAGGAAATGAGACTTTAGGAGAGGCACTATCGTGTGGATGAGGTAAGAAACGCGTCGCGTATAATAAGCACGTGACGTAAAGGGGCAGTGTCCTCGGGGAAAATAGGAGCGGAAGAAAACGGAAAGGAAAGAATCGGATCAGAAGAAGGCTGTGCCTTCGGAAAGAGTCAGAATGGGTTCGAAGTCAGCGAAGGCGTCGTCGGATAACTCGTACTCCCGTAGAGACGAGATGATGTCGTCCCATAGGGATGACTCTGGGTAGTCGAGTGACAAGGAGGAAGGGGAAAATGAAGGGGGGGTATTACCACTCGTAACATCTATGATGTAGTGATGAACAGTGTCATCAACTCCAATGGATCCATGCCCCGTCTTCACAGTGGTGGTGGTACAAGAGGAGAAACTGCCCTTTGTGTTGCATCCACTGGTCTGGCCTTCCTTCTGCTACCTGGTGGTCATACAGCTCATTCACACTTCAAGATCCCCATTCCCTGCCATGAACAGAGTGAGGCCTGCAACATCAAGAAGGATGACCTCAATCATCAGCTCCTTCAGCAAGCATCTCTTATCACCCAGGATGAAGCAGGATCTCAACATGGAGTTTGTGGATCACACTCTATGTGATCTTCTCAATAGAAACCAACCATTTGGAGGTATCACTGTCATATTCAGTGGAGACTTCAGGCAGATTGTTCCTGCCACTCTCACCCACTCCAACCTTTGGGCAAACATGTCTGTTTACTATCTGCTTCAAAACATGCATCTTGGTGAAGATCCTGAATCTAATGACTGTGCACAGCAACTTCTTCACATTGGAGTCATTGATGGAGATCTGAACCTTCCTGTTAAATCACATGCACTGTGGTAATGACATGCCATCCCTCATCAATACCATTTACTCTCAGCTCCTTGCCAGAGACCAGAATCAACCCCTTTTTGACCAATACTTTTTGGATTACACTATTCTTGCCCCTAGAAATCTCCAGGTCCATGAGATCAACTCCACCATCCTTACTAAGACCTTATGGCACCTCAGGAGAAGATAACCTATCTCAGTGCAGACTCTGTCATGGAAACCAAATCACATGACCAAGGGCTCAGATTCAGGGCAAGGGTTAGGGCTATTGATGACCCTGCAAGGGTTAGAGCTAATGCCTTTTGGGTCTCTTGCAAATGTCAGCTCTTTGCAAAATAGCCAAACATTGGGACACTTTTTTGAGCCACTGTATGTCGTTCATCATTTGCTGGAAGGTAGGGGGTGAGTTAGTCATCCCGAAATACATAACCATGGGTTCATATGTGCCTATAGGAGTAATGAAGGCTCCTTTCCACTCATCACCTTTCTTAATTCGAACATTGTTGTAACCCCATCAAAGATCAAGGGCTGTGAACATATCTGCACCCTTAAGGCAATCAATCAACATTGAAATAAGTGGTAGAGGATAGGCATTCTTGATAGTGCCTTCATTTAATTAACAATAGTCCATGACAAGTCTCTTTTTTCCATCTTTTTTGGGTATGAAGAATACTGGTGCTGTTTGAGGAGACTTCGAAGGGCGGATATAACCCTTCTTGAGTTCTTTTCCAATAAATGTGTGTACTTCGTCCATTTCCACATCCGATAAAGGAATTACTCTACCCTTTTTGGGTGCGAAGTCTAGTTTTAGATCTATTGCATGATCCCAGGGTTTTCATTCTGGCATTCTTTTGGATTCGTTCTTGGAAAATACATCAATGAAGTCATGGTACATTTTGGGCACTTTCTCCTTGAGTCCTTCTTCTATGCTTCGATTATAAATAAGTTTGATAGGTTCATCAAAAGGTCCATCACCCATAATACGACAATAGGGTGTGCATTGAGGAAAGGAAATAGTTTTAGAGACCCAATCTATAGTGGGATTATGCCGAGCCAGCCAGTCATAGCTGACAATGAGGCGGTGGGTTCCTAGTTTAGAAACATAGGCTTCTAGGACCTCGTAATGGCTGGCAATCCCAATAATTAAAGTGACAGCATGGGTTACTTGGCCTATTGCTCCATTAGAGCCATCAGCATTTTTCACCGAAATAGGGTTAGCAATCTTATAAGTAGGAATACCGTGAGAGAGAACATAGTCCTTGTCAATAAAAGCGTGAGAAGTGCTTGAATCTAGAAGAGACTTAAACGATTGAGATTGCCAACTTCCATCTTCATAATTCAGTACACATGTCTCAAGTGACATTTCACCACCAAATGACAACATGCTTGCGCAAATAGAAATAGACATGGGAGAATTGAGGGATTTATAATTAGGAGAATTTCTTACTTGGCGAACAAGAGAATTAAGCATGCTTTGTTTTAATTCCGGCACCACACTCACACTTTGTTGAGTCACTCTTTCGGAATGGGGAATAATATTGCCAAGAAGATCGTCCAGAGTACATAGTACAGGGAAATCGGACTCATCACAGTCCACAAGGTTGGTAGAAATATTACAAGAAGAGATAGAGACAGAAGGAGAAATGTAATTGTCCAGTCCGTGAACACCCTCGTCATTCACAGACTTATTTAATTTAAAGAGGAGGCTGCCTTTTGCCTTGCTTCTACTTTGAATTTATCTCTGTAGTAAGCTTCAGCTTCTGCCGAATAAAAGGACAGCATTGCCGCTTGTTGAGCGACAACCGGGGGAGTGGACAGAACGGGAGCAACAGTTGGAGGAGGTGGGAGGGGACAACCATATGTATGCTGGGTGTGCTGCATGGGTGGCTGGTAAGGTGCAGCAGGCACAAAAGCACCTGTCTCATAA
>JBBPRE010000090.1:0-17653 GCA_038092935.1 Boletus roseobadius
ACTCCTACTTGTCACAGAGTCTAACTATGGCTATGTGTCTGACCAGATCCCAAGCCCATGCCTTATGCACAAACCCTCCTCCATCACCCTGTTACAACCCTCTTAGCATCTTCTGAAGCAGTCATCAAGGCCCTGAATTGTCAGCCAATTCCACAGATTCTCCACACCACATACACCATCTGCCTCTCAGGTGCGTCCTGCTCTGGAGTCTCTGACTCCTGGAGCATGTATCATTGAGCTTGACCTCAATGATAACAAGACCAAATCATCCTCAGCCAAGCCAGCACTCGAGCCAAAGAGTACAGGGCTTCTGCATCCCCAAGGATGGTGATACTCTGGGTGACCCAGATTCCAGAGATGACCCATTTGATGATGACCCATACTTTCCCGGCGATGACAACGATCTGGACAATTCTGACAATGAGCATGTCCCACAAGACACCCTCGCTCTTCTTGCAAGTGCCATCCAAGGCCTTGCCTGTTCCACACGTCGTTCCACCTCCAACTCTACCCCCCACACTAAAGTCCAAGAACTGGACCAGTTTGATGGGACCAAATTCCACAAACTCCAGGTTTTCTTAGTGCAATGTGAATTGAATTTCCAAGACCATCCCAAGGCCTTCATTACTGATCATGCTAGGGTCACCTTTGCACAGTCATACCATAAGGGTATGGCTCTGGAGTGGTTCAAACCAGACCTCCTCCAGATGGAAGATCCTGCACTCTGTCCTTACTGGATGGACAACTACAAGGAGTTTATCCTCAAACTCCAGACCAACTTTGGTCCACACAACCCCGTTGGAGATGCAGAGCATCAATAAGTATGTGGTCAAGTTCAATAGGATTGCTTTGCAAGTCCATGGATATGGAGAAGGTGCCCTCCGGCATTACTTCTACCATGGTCTGCCAGACTGCATCAAAGAGGAAATGTCCCATGTTGGTAAACCCCCAACACTCTCTGAACTCTGAGTTCTCGCTCAGGTGATTGACACATGCTACTGGGAGCACAAGTCTGAGATCAGCTGACAGATGAAGAACACCAATCAACCCTTTGCACCCAAATCTGACAAACCCTCCACTCCTGCACCTTCCACACCTTGCCCCTTCAATGGTGGCTCCAAGGACTCTAAGGAGTCAAAAGGCAAAGGAGTAACCACCTCCGCAGCTCCAAAACTGGACTTGTCATCTAAGTTAGGAAAAGATGGCAAGCTAACCAATCAGGAGCACAAATGCTGGTTTGATAACAAACTGTGCATGTTTTGTGGTCTCGCTGGCCATATGGCTAAGAACTGCCCCAAGTCTATGTCTTAGGCAGCCAAGGACCATGCAGCAACCACAACTCCGGAAGCAAAACAGAAGGCCTCCACCTCAGAGACAAAAAAATAGCCTGTGACCCCCATGACTCTGCATGGAATAGAGGTTGTGTTGAACCCACCTGTGCACTCAAGGAGATCCATCTCAAGGTGTCTGCTCTTTCTGATCCCAAATCACTTATGCCCTCCATCACTTTAGTATCATATCTGATCTCTCCTTTTCCTGCGCTTGTAGACTCTGGATCCTCCAATTGTTTCATCAATAATACTTTTGTTAATAAACACAGACTTTCTACCAACCCCATTCCCCCACTTCAACTCCATCTCTTTGATGGAACATCTAACAGCACTATTACCCAAGCCATCAACCTCTCTGTCTGTTTCCCAACCAGTGATATTACTCTGACGACATTCTATGTCACTCTGCTGGACTCTACCTGTTCCCTTGTTCTAGGACACAACTGGCTCACCTGACACAATCTGTTGATTGACTGGGTCTCAAGCAGGATCTCTTTCTGTGCACCTGAACAGAGTGTGCCAGCATCCCCAAGCTCTCCTCTGCAGCCTCCAGAATTACTTCTGCCAGCTGAATCCATCCCATCTGATCCACTGCATTTCTCCGATCACAAGGCTCTGCCCATTGTACTCATCAGTGCACCTACCTTCACACTGACCTGTCACCTCAAGGGCTCCTTTCAGTTTAGCCTACAACTCCACCCCCAGGAGAGTGATCTCTGCTCTGCTTCCCTCACTCCTCTGGAACAGGTTGACCTCTCCACTGTCCCTCCAGAATACCACAACCTCCCTGACATGTTCAGCAAAAGCAAGGCTTCTACACTTGCTCTGCATTGTGAACATGATCTGAAGATTGACCTTGAGGAAGGAGCATCTCCTCCAATGGGCACCACCTACTCCCTTTCCCCTTCCGAACTTGGCTCTCTCCATACATTCCTCAATGAGCACCTAGCAATGGGATTTATCCATTCCTTCTCCTCTGCTCATGCCACTCTGGTCCTTTTTGTCTGCAAGAAGAATGGTTCACTCCATCTTTGCATCGACTTCTGAGGACTCAACAAGATCATGAAGAAAGACTGCTATCCACTTTCCCACATCTCCAACCTCCTAGATGCCCAAAGCCGTGCCAAGATCTATACCAAAATTGACCTCTGGCATGCATACCATTTAGTCCACATTGCTGAGGGAGATGAATGGAAAACGTCCTTCCAGATGTGATATGGCTCCTATGAGTGGCTAGTCATGCCATTTGGTCTTACCAATGCCTCTGTGGCATTCCAGCAGTTCATTAATACCATCTCCACTGACTTGCTTGATGTTTGTATCATAGTCTATTTGGATGACATCCTCATCTACTCTGAGGACAAGGCCTCCCACAAAGAGCATGTCCAAGAGGTCCTCCAAAGACTCCGCAAACACGGACTTTATGCTAAGCCAGAAAAATGCGAATGGTCCACTGACACTACTGAGTACTTAGGCTATAATGTCTCTCCCTCTGGTCTTTCAATGTCTCTGGACAAAGTCCAGACTGTGAAGGAGTGGCTGGAACCTCAGAAGGTCAAGGACATCCAATCTTTCCTCAGATTCACCAATTTCTACCATCGCTTTATAGTGAACTACTCTGACATTGTTGTTCCTTTAACCCACCTTACTCACAAAGGTACTCCCTGGAACTTTTCAGATGACTGTCGCTCCGCCTTCTGCAACCTGAAGGAAGCCTTCACCACCACTTTGATCCTTATCCATTGGGCTCCGGATGCTCCACTGATCATAGAAACCGACACCTCCAACTACACTATCACTGGTATTCTTTCCATCTGCTGCCCAGATGAAGAAATCTGACCAGTTGGTTTCTACTCATGGATGCTCTCCGCTCCAGAGCTCAACTACGACACACATGATAAGGAACTCCTCGCCATCCATGAGTCCTTCCAGACCTGGCAGCATTACCTTGAAGGCTCCAGTACTCCAATTGATGTTGTCACTGACCACAAGAACCTCAAGTACTTTGCAACCACCAAACTCCTAACTCATTGGCAAGCCCGATGGTCGGAGTTCCTCTCCCAATTTAATATGGTCATTCATTTCTGTCCTGGTCACCTCGGTGTGAAACCTGACTCCCTGACTAGACACTGGGATGTCTATTCCAAAGAGGGGGATAAGGACTATGCTCATGCCAACCCACACAACTTCCAACCAGTATTCACTCAGGAGCAACTTGCTTTGTCCCTCCAAGCCACTTACCTCACAGCTCCGGTACTCTGAGCTAGCACCCTCTTCGATGTGGAACAGCTCCACAGTGATACCCTTTCTGCACTTTCCTCAGATCCTCTAGCCGAACTCCACATGTTCAACTCACCTGACTCTCGTTGGTCAGTTGATGATGACAGTTTTCTCCATCTCAACAAATGCATCTATGTTCCCGATGCTAACAACCTCCGACTCCAAGTACTCCAGTACAAGCATGACCATCCACTCTCTGGACACTTTGGCCAGAACCAGACTTTGGAACTGATCCACCACGAATACACTTGGCCAGGTATCAGGACCTTTGTCAAGGAATATGTTTCCTCCTGCACATCCTGCACCCATGCAAAGGTTCCAAGACACCGGCCCTATGGGTTATTGAAGCAACTCCCCATCCCAGAGAAACCATAGAACTCCATCTCCATGGACTTCATTGAACAGCTTCCTGCATCGTCCGGATATACCACCATCCTTGTCATCATGGACCGTCTGTCCAAACAGTGTATTTTCATTCCAATGCACCACACAATCTCATCTCCAGAGCTCGCAAAGCTCTTCCTACTCCACATCTTCTCCAAGCATGGAGTTCCCTCCCACATCACCTCTGATTGAGGTATGGAGTTCATGTCCCACTTCTTCTGCTCACTTGGGAAAGCCCTCAACATCTGTCTCCACTTCACCTCCGGTTACCACCCCAAAGGAGAAGGTCAGACAGAACGACAATTTATTGAAGGCTTTGTGGATATTGCATGCCCATTGAATGATCTTACCAAAAAAGATGTTCTATTCAAATGGGAACCGAAACACCAAGTAGCATTTGATACCTTGAAAGACAAATTTAAGGCATCACCCCTGTTGACATACTCCGATTGAGACAAAGAAATGTGTCTAGAAACAGATGCCTCAGACATTGCAACAGGGGCAGTGCTTTCGGTTAAGTGCAATAACAGTCTCTGGAGACCCTGCACCTTCATCTCCCATTCCTTTGACAGCACTGAGTGCAACTACCCTATTTATGACAAAGAACTCTTAGCAGTCATTCAAGCATTGGAAGAATGGCAACACTACCTAATCAGTAGAGAAGGATTCGAGATCTGGATGAATCACAAGAATCTTGAATACTGGAAGAAACCACAAACCTTATCCAGTTGCCAAGCTTGCTGGCACATGCTTCTACAAGAGTTCAATTATGTCTTTATCTATAAACCTGGTACATCAAATGGTTGAGTGGATGCTTTGTCTCAATGACCAGACCATGGTGATGCTGTACAGGATCACAACCAGAACATTACCATTTTACCCCCTTCCTTATTTATTAACAATGTTGAACTTTCCTCCTCTTTTTATGAGAAGAATCTTTTAACAAACACCTATGATTACAATAACAATATTTTCAAAAACAACAAAAACAAAGTCTTTGTTTCGGAACAATTATGTACAGAACTTCTTACTATTTGTTATGACTCACCAATTGGTGGACACTCTGGACAAGCCTGCACTTCCCATCTTCTCACTCGTCATTTCTTGTGGCCAGGAGTCACAAAAGACATTAAAAAATATGCAGACAGCTGCCAAGTGTGCGCCCAAACAAAGGGAAAGTCAAAGGCACTGGCAGGTAAACTCTTTACCCACTTCCCATGGTTACACTACCATTTGTGTTGTTGTTGATCAATTTTCCAAAGAAGTTATTTTTATCCCCACCTATGACACCGTTTCTTCAAAGGACTTAGCTATTATATTCAGAGACAATATTTGGTATATACACAGACTTCCTTCCATGATTGTTTCTGATCAAGGTCCCCAGTTTGTTTTAGACTTTACTTCTGAATTATGTAAACTTCTCTCTATTTCCCAGAAAATCTCCACCGCCTATCACTCCAAAACAGATGGACAAACAGAGTGTATTAATAGAGAATTAGAACAATATCTCCACTCTTACATATGTAGCAAAGCAACAGACCGAATGGGCCAATTGGCTAAAGTCACTCAATTCCATCACAACAACTCCCTTACCACCATTACTGGCACCATCCCCTTCAATATCACACATAATTACACCCCTCGCATGGGCTTTGAAGGAAAAGCTAAAGGCATAGGAAAAGAGTTTGGCATGGAGATGGGAAAATCCCACAAAGAAGGAGAAGATGCATTAGAGGAAGTGCAAGAAAGAATGAAGAAGCAGTTGGAAGGAAAAAGATCTGACACTCCTGATTATGAGAAAGGACAACAAGTTTGGCTTTCAGCTGAACACTTGAAGCTCCCATACATGGCAAAGAAACTCAAACAAAAATGGATTGGCCCTTATGAAATCCTTGAGGTTCTCTCTAATGCTGTCAAACTCAAATTGCCCACATTCATATGTATTCATCCCACTGTCAACATTTCACATGTCAAATCTTATTGGGTAACCCTTCAGGGTCAACCACTCTCACGCCCAGACACAATTGAAGTAGATGAAGAAGGAGTGGAACAATTCAAGATAGACTACATTGTGGCCTCTCGTCTCAAAGGTTGCCAGCTTCAATATCTCATACATTGGAAAGGATATGATGAATCCAACAGGACATGGGAATCAGGTGACATAATTAACACCGCCCCTCAGGCAGTTGCCAATTTCCATAAAAAGAATCTCTCAGCTCCTTGGAAACTTCATGGTCTTTCCATTGGAGATTTCTCTTCACTTTTTACTCACTATGAAAACTTCACCAAAACTAATTATCATGGGACTTGCCTGGAATTCAAGTCTTAAAGAGGGAGTAGTGTTATGATATACTAATATTTTCACTTTTTTTTAACTTAGCACTACAACATGCATACTTTACATCCTTCAGACTTTGAAGTCACATGATGTGCATATGACTGTGGGAAACTACACATGACCTATGGTCTAGACAAACATGTTGCACACATGCCTTATTAATTTCTGTCCTTTCTTTCTCATCATCAATCTTTTTCTCTCATGAACAATTCTTTCATTTACCTATAACCAGTAGTTTTTCCCATGGACCCTATGGTCCATGTGCACACCTGTAACATATATAAACTAGCTGTAGTCGACTGGACTCTCCAGTCTAATCCATTTGTCACTTGTGACCTACGTCCTTGCAAGTTGATTAAGGAAGACTGCCTCATCTCACATTTTAACTCTCCTCTTCTCTTTACTCTTTGGTTTGGTGTAGCCTCAACAGAGTCCTGCCAGTGTTCACTCGAGTCATCTCGCAACAATCAGAGACCCTCTCACAAATAGTTGACACAGGGGAGTGGCAATAAAAGTCAGTGACCATGTAGTTCTTTGAACTGTGATGGAGAGATCATTGAGGAAATGGGACCAAGATAGTGACTGGTGAGCTTTTCCAGCCAGAATTCTTGTCCAACCACTCTGCTGAGTCAGCATCATCTGGGGCAGTCAAGTTGCCTAACTCATAGTCAATTGCCATTCATTGGGTATTCTGTATGTCTTCCAACTGAAACTCTGAGCTCCCAATAATATCAATAAGGTTTTTGAAGGCAATCTCGGATTTTTATAAGCCTTGATTCCAATACCAATCACCTAGGCAGAATGAATTCTTGTTTGGATATGGAGAGAAGGGATTGTTGACATTTACTGGCATTTCTCTTGGTTGAGAAGGGGCCTTGCCAGATTGATCTTTGGGATCATACATAGCTGGGAAGTGTCCTCTCATTAAATGAACAAAAGAGGCTGAACAAGTTGATATGAGTCTTGAACACTGCATATGGCCTTGATAATGTACCCGCCCCTTGTGGCTCTGATGCTACTAGAGCAGCAGGACCTGGGGAGGCAGGGTGTAGGCAAGCCACTTGCAGCTTGGACTCCAAGTCTTCAAGTGGAGGGGCATGGGTATGGGCAGCTCTGGAAGCATATCCCTGAAATGTGCTGGTAATTTTTGATTCATTCAATGAGTCCTTTGCTGTGACAATAATAATGAGGGATCTTGCTGCTTTAGCATCACTGAAGGAATGACCACAAATGCACACTTGACAAAATGTATCTGACATAGTAGTGCATCATAATGGCCAGGAAACTTGAAAGCACTTCTTTGGCTGTTGCTCAGCAGCCAGTGGCTGGGGGAGAGCAGAGATGGAGTTAGATTTGTGTGACATATGTACAAACAAATCAAATGATGCAGTAGCAACATGAGAGTGGTGAGATATGAGGCAGGTTGAAAGTGGATTGCAGTGTGGAGAGCTGTCTGGTTTCAAAGTGACCTGCAAGGATGGATGGGAAAAGCACTGTGGTCAGTCACAGGAGATCCATTAATAGGATTCTCCAGAACCCAGGAGAATGCAAGGTGGACAAGACAACTGGGCCACTGTTGAGGACCAGATGTGGCAGGAGGTGTCATATCCTGGAAATCCTGGAAATCCAACCCTGGTCCTCTGAACCAACTCCACTTCTTGTACATATGAACTCCAGTGTGTTCTCACTAGAGACATGACCCCTGACCTTTGGACCTTGTTCATACCTACATTACCTTATGTCCTTCCCTGTTTATACTAGCTCTGCTCTCAGTTCCCCCTCCAAACCTGTGTTCTGCTTAGGAGCACAGCTCTGGCTTTACTTTACCTCTGACTCCATTACTTACAAATCAGCTCCACTCTGTTAGTAATCCCCTATGACTCCATAGTATATAAACCTCTGTAATTCCTGTACTTCCCCTCAGTTCAAATATCAACTTAGCTTAACTCCTCCCCTCTCTGCTTGGGTCTTGAAGACTCTTCTCTGTTACCCTCCACTCAACTTGATGTCTAGTATGTCTTAAGTCTAACTCCAACCCTTGGTAAATTCCAGAACACAACTGGACTCCTGACAAGGGCACACCACATACAGTGAAGCCAAGTCCTGTCCAACAAGACAACTCTAGAGTTCCAGAGTTCGTTTTCCCCTTGGAGTTATTCCAGTCTTAATAGGAGGGGAAAAAACTGGTGCAGAGCTCAGCTCTGAGGGAAGCAGGCCACACTGTTTGGTTACCTTGAATGTGATAACCAAATTGTGTTACTATTATATAATGTTGGTGGCACCATCTTCCAAGTCTTACTAGTAGGGTTCTACATGGATAGTAGTAGTCAGTATTAGTTGTGGGTAGAGAAGTGTGGACCTGGAGTATGATCCACGGTGGGTCATATACATGGGTACTGGAGAGCTTCAAGTTGGGGTAAAAAGGGACATGGATGCACACATGTTTGTGTGACAGCAGGATAAGGGCATGCCAAAGTGTGCACACATGTGCATGTGGACATGAAGGTTTGCATATACATATGCAAGTATGATATCCTCACCCACTTGTGCAACAGCAAGGTGACAGGTGTGCTGTTTGTCAGTTGTGTTGTATGGATGTTCATGTAGAGAAGCTTACTGTGAGCCTGAAAGGCACCTCATCCACGTCACCTGGGCTGGTAAGTTTACTTGGAGCCAACTCAGACCTTGTCAATGCCAGGAGTGAACCTATTTATCTAAGTTTATGGCCATTTCTATCAACCACTGCATTTACATCTTCATACATAATGCTCTCATTTTGTTTGGCAGTGGTCTCATTCCCTTGCTTGATCTGGATGTCCCTGCAGTCTCTCAACTCAACTAGTCACTTACTACAAATTTATGTATGTGTGCCCTCCATATTGTTGGTTGGTCCATCAGGCTCCAAGGGTTGATGCACTCCATTGTTGGTGTTGCCCATGCACTGTGGAACACTGACCCTCACCTTGCCACCTCAGTCTTTCATACCCTTGGGCTGGTTGCAAGGCTCTGTGGGCCCATTTGGACAGAACCCATCATTTCCTGTTGCTGCCCATCATGTCTGTAGGGTCTTCCAAGGGTCTTACTGGGTCCATTATTGTGGCATCTTCAGGATGTCATTGTGCTCTTCTTCAACTCATCATCTTTTGGTCTTGATTGACCTTGGGTTTGTCTGACAGCTTCATTGGCAGATGTTCCTTATCACCTTTCTGGCCCTTGTCAGCTCTCAAGCTCAGCTAAGTGGCCAGCTTGTCCCTGTGTGCTCTAGTGTTGCCAGTTGTCAATTGACCACTTTACTCCCCCTCAAGGGGCATGCTGGGCTTGTTTGGTGCCTTGCAGCATTCTCAGATGCACTTGCTGTGGTCCTTGATATAGTCTCATCCCTGTGCATTGGTACAGGTATCCCCCTGGATGCCAGCCCCCATACCCATATCTGTTCCAAGGGTACAGGTTTGGACACAGATGTGAAGGAATGACAGTGGAACACTGGACTTCAGCTTTCTATTCCTATCACCTATTTCTTCACATTTGCATTTAGCAGCTAGCTTGTAGGGCATGGATGCTGATGAAGCAGTGGTGTAAGTCTGGGTGAGAAGCTTGTGAGATTCTTCATGGGACCAGGGTGTCCAATAGTTGATCAACCCATACCCATCTTATTCATGTACCTTGGCAACATGCTTGTAGTAAGCCTCAGGGGGTGACAATGACACCAATGGATCTATCACAATGATGAGACCAAAGCAATCAAGAGAGTGACAAGATACTTGCCAAAGAGGTAGAATGTATCTTGTAGTTCTCTGGCAGGATGAAGCTGGTGTATGAAGAGAGCATCAAAGCACCAGAAACCTGACTCAATAAAATTGTTGGTTGGAATTTCTTTGAAGCTGACACAGTTGTCAGGCAATCTAGTGGTAAGGCAAATGTCAACATATTGCATGATGTGTTGACATGCAGATGCAAGAGTGTTCTCAAGCTGTCCAAATGGGTTGGGTCAGTGCAAGGCTGCAAGCATGTTGGATAAGGTACTTGGGTGTTGACAATGGCATCAAATGCATGGAATTCTAAATTTGGATAGTAACAATGGTAAATTAGTAATACTACCACAGACAAATCTCCTTGATTACTACCTTGAAAGATACATTTCTGGGCTAACCCATCATGCAGGTATAGTAGGGGGTCTCAACATGCACTACCCATACCCATATCTGCATGTACCCATACCTGTGACCTGTACAGATTAGCCAGACCCATGATATTGCTCAAGTTCAGTAGGTTGAAATTTTTTTTACATTACCACACTGACTTTGGATGTAATATATTAGTTACAAGGAATCATTCCAGATGACATATATGAGAGCTGGAATATCCAGCCAGTAATAGCTGGGTCCAACTCTGAAGATAATGGAAGGACAATTGTTCCAAAGGCAAAGAGTATTGCCAGCAAGCCCCATCATTGTGGGACTCAGCCTCATGCAATCATCCAAGTTCACAATCATTGCATCACATCTGTCACATTTTATCCCCAGTGCCCACCTGCCTTCATACTGCTCTTCACAGATGATTTTTACCTTTGCCAGTATAATTTCCCTGATGGCCCTGATGGCCCTCAGAGATTCAACCCTTGGGACACTAGGTACTCTATTCCTGTATCATGTACAATGGAATCACTCTTTTAAGCCCCTACTACCTAATGACCTTCATAGTCCTAGTTTTTCTTTTTCATCCACCTCTCCAGCCCCTTCAACCTTAGGAATCACATTCATGATCCATTCCCTGTCTTTACTATTGAATACAGTTGTTGTGATTCTTATGACTCAGAAGTTATGATATCTGCTGCACAACATTTCATTTCAACTATGGAAAACATGGTATATTTATTTGATGCAATACCCAAATGCAGTGCAGGCAACATGAGATGTGGCAAGCACTACCATCAGGGAAATTTTTAGGCAATGATAATGTCATCATATATATCTTTATCAGCACCATAAATCCCTATAGGATACATGATAATGATATACATCTTGATCATGCTATATATTCTCTGGAAGCATTGACAGCTTAGATCATCACACATCAGAACTCAAGATACTGTAACCATAAAGATCTGCCAGCCATACCTTATCATATATATCATTACCACCATATTTTAGAACTCCCAACCAATGTCAATAATACATATCTGGTCATCTCTATATATTATGATCAGGCATGGGCACATCAATGTACCAGACTTATAGTCAATGACTTTAATCACATCACAGCACAGAGATGGACAAAAATCCCCTGCATTGAAATCTATCTATTGAAAATACCCAACTGTAGACTAAGTCTGTAGTAGCAGAAAAACACAAGTAATAATAATTAATACAGGCAATATTAGAGCATGACATGCTCTCAAGTGGAGGATCTGTTTACAGGTGCAGCACCTACATTAGCATTGATCTCAGCTCATTTTTGACAAATCCTTGCCAGTGCACTATTCTTCAAAGGCAAGCAGACAGTCTTGGCACTTGTGGAAAAATCTGCCTGACAATTGTCAGTGTGTGTGTGTTGTAGAAGGGTTCTGAGTCCGTTGTAAGATTGGTTTGTGAGAAAACTTGAGCCAATGTCGATGTGAAATGAGTCTATTAAAAATGTGACCAACCAGCCAAGAGGAACACAATCAAATACAATACCTACCTGTGTAGCAACATAGGCTACTGAAGCTCTCATGACAGTGTGCATCCCATGTATGCATGCATTACAAGAGCATTTTGCCTTCAGCTCATCAACATGAATGGAGCTTGGTGATGTGAATACATGCTTGAAGGCCTACAGATTGACACAATCTGTCAGCAGCCATCAAGTGAAAAAAATGTGCACTAACCACAATCAATATCCTGCTGTGCAACAGGCCATTCTAGGGATCTTCGGGATTGTATGTGTAGTTTGCATACAGAAAAATCAGCCACTGATCACCTGCAACTTGGAACTGTCTGTTGTACAGTTTTTCCTTAATACTATAATGGATTGTTATGTGAGACAGGTTAATTGGATTAAAACATGCACTCCACATTAGCCCAGTCAAAGCCAGCAGGACAATGTGTGCAGTCTCTTTCTTGGGCATTAGACTCAAGTTACAATGCCACATGTTGTGACTAAACTCCAATCTTCATCACCCTTTGGGTCACTTCTTGGAGTGACAGGCATTTCCATGTCATGCTCTTCTAAGTGAGCATATTGGATATTTAAAGGTGTTGAACAGCTGGGATCTCACAGCTGGAGTCCACTGTCAGAAACTAAATTGCAAGTATTATAATGTGCGACATACCTGGAGTCCACTGTCAGAAACTGGAGGAAAGCGAAGACAGTGGACTCCGACTACTGTAGGAGCGAACAACAAACAAACAAAAACAACAACAATGCGCCACAATGTGCCACAATGTTCTAAGTACGAAAATCGAGTGCACAATCAATGATTCCAACAAAAGGCAGCTGGAGCTTGTGACCTTCAGTCTCATTCTCTGCTTTCCAACCTTACCTTCTCATGTCTATTATCAACAGAGTTTCTTTGGGCATGGAGGACAGCTCTTTGTTGACCAGAAAGAAGTGCTCATGGTTGAATGCCCTGCAGATAAGGCCTAGGAAACAACTGTATGTATATCTCAATATGTGTTGTCATTTTAATGCTGACTGTGTGGCAGAATGATCCAAGACCCCTTGGTGTGCAGCACCATGGACAACACTTTGAATGTGTCATCCATGCGTTTTGCAGTGTTCAAATGTTGTTAGCCAACTGCATTGTCATTATGGGCGAACTCTCTGAGAGAGACCTGGAGAGCTTTTTGGAGCCATAAGTATCTTCTTAACTTACAGTCAGGAGTAAATTAGGGGGTGTTCCACAGAGAAAGGAAGGAGTTTGCTGCATTCAAGAAATTATCGAAGTTGGTGCCATCACTTAAAAAATGCCTCATGTCATCTTCCAAGTGCAAGTGCAAGTGCAAGCCTCACAATGCTCAAGTTGGTGAGGATTGGGGTCAATGACACTGTCCCTTGTGGGGAACACACAGCAGTCATCATTGGTGTTACATCAGGGATAGTTATTCTTCCATTGGATTGGTATGATTGGGGACTGCTTGAGCTGGAGTAGCAACATCTGGTTTGGGTTTGATGGTTACATCATGGGACTGATGCATTGACAACAGACATGCTTGTGGGGACAAGCAGGGCTTACTGCACCAGCAAGGGTACTAGAACTGATGTCGCTGCCATCATCCAAGGGATCTGTCCATCAGGGAATATTAGGAAAGTGTTGAGCAACCTGAATGGATCGTACAGATTATATCACAAACTGGTTGAATGATAGGCTGCATTGTTATAGTGGAATGAGAAGCAATTTCAGTTGCTGCATGGTTGGACTCCATGTGGCTACCTTGACAAGCGGGCATTGGCAATCATGGAAGGGAACAACAGCCAAATAACTTGGAGAAAGAATGAGAAGGGCTTTGGACTAGGTTAGAAACAACATTATGTTGCTGCATCATCTGCCAAAGGTTGTTAGCTGGGTTGAGTCAGACCAGAGCATATGTAAGTGCTGAAGCAGGTTGCAATCAGGTTTGGGGGTGTCCTGAAGTGCCTGATTCACACCTTGGTGGATGTGGTGGGTGTGGACAGACTTTCAGGTCGTGGTTTTTGTGAGGTGGATGCTGATGCAGCTTATACAGTTCAAGATGGAAGAGGTGGGGTCTGTGGTGTTCCACCCGGTCATAGATGGAAAAAGGTGTCGAGCGGTTGAGTTTACCAACGTCCTGCATGTCCCTGACCTTCGCAACAACCTCCTCGCTGTGCTGTATCTTACCCGCAATGCATCTTTCGTTGTACACATCGATGCGACACACATGAGCTTCTCTCGTCCTCCTGGACCACCTCTGTTCGCCGCCAGCATCAACAGCCACAATGCAGCATTCCTGGACGGGACTACTGAGCCAGTGAGCGAGTATGCCATGCCTGCAACGACTGTAGCGCTCGATTTGTCACTCTGGCATCGCAGACTCGCCCACCATAACCTTGCTGATGTGAAATCACTCCATGATCGCAATCTGGTTACTGGGATGAAGCTGGACAGCAAGTCGTCACCTGACCCAATCTGTGAACCATGCCTAGCTGGCAAGATGCATGCCAATCCATTCCCCAGCTCGCAATCTCGCGCGTCGAAGCCTCTCGAGCTTGTCCACTCGGATGTTCATGAAGTACCCTACAGAACGTTCTCTGGATATCGCTACTGGGTCACATTCATCGATGACTACTCGAGGTATCGCTTTGTGCTGCCCATTCGAGCGAAATCAGACGTCTTCGATGCCTTCAAGCAGTTCAAGGCATTCGCAGAGAACCAGACAGAGCGTCGCATCACATGCCTGCGAGACGACAAGGGAGGCGAGTATATGAGCAAGGCCATGCTCGAGTTCACCCAGCAGTGTGGAATAGAGCGCCAGCACACAGTTCGTGCACGTCCCCAACAAAACGGAGTCGCAGAGCGTGCCAATCGAGTGCTTGCTGAGCGCATCACTGCCATGTTGAAGGAGTCAGGCCTGGCCATGGCATTCTGGGGCGAAGCGCTTGCTGTGCTCGTGCATGTGTGGAATCGATGTCCCACCAGCGCTCTCGATAATGCGACACCCTACGAACTCTGGCATGGACGCAAACCTGACATCTTGCACCTCAGAGTCTGGGGATCAACTGCATATGTGCATATTCAGAAGGACAAATGTCCTGCACTGCGTCCTCACTACGAGAAGTGCGTCTTTATTGGGTACCCAGATGGCTACAAGGGTTGGAAATTCTACAATCCAACCACGAAGCGCACCATCATCTCAGAACGCGCTGATTTCGACGAGCACACTCTCCCAGTAGTGCCAACCACGACATCGCATGATCCTGTTAAACAGCTGGAATCTCACAGCTGGAGTCCACTGTCAGAAACTGGAGGAAAGCAAAGACAGTGGACTCTGACTACTGTAGGAGCGAACAACAAACAAATAAAAACAACAACAACAATGTGCCGCAATGTTCTAAGTACGAAAATCGAGTGCACAATCAATCATTCCAACACGCGGTGTCTGTCAATGGGTTTCACTTGCGGTGCAGTGGGTTATTTTCGCTGAGTAGTACAGTGAGGAAAACATGCTGCATCGAAGAGAGCATGTGAGGATGTGAAAAGGACATTGTTGGGGGATCCCATGAAGAGGAAATCAATCTCATTGCCAGGAGTGACACCAAGATACACCATTAACTCAGATTTAGGAGCCATTTTGTTGGTGTGAACATCTTTGGGTAGGTGCACGTATGCAGCACATCCAAAAACACGCAAATGACCAATATCTGGTTGTTTCCCATTGAGTAGTTCATAGGGAGTGCGCCAGTTATGATGGCGCAGTGGTGTTCTATTGTAAATATGGGTGGCATGGGCAATAGAGAATTTAGATATAGCTGTATCTACCATATCAGATTTACTAGGGGTTTTTTTGGGCCTTCGGCCCAAAAGGTGGACATGATGCTTTATCCTAGTTTTCATGTGAAGGACTTTATCCTTTGTTTAAAAATCACGGGTTTGCTTTTGGCCCAAAAGGAGGAGGAAGAGCTCCATCCTATTATTTTATTTTAGAGCCAAAGGCTTGCTTTTGGGCCAAAGGCCCAAAAGGGGGAGGAAGAGCTTCATCCTATTATTTTATTGAAGAGTCAAAGGCTTACTTTTAAAACAGACAGAGAGTTCCATTCTACTTTTCATATCACATTCTTTATTGTACAGCAAATCTGTGAATGGCAACAAATATAATATGTAATGTATTCAAATCATAGTTCCAAGTTTCTAAATACTTCAGTCCAAACCACATTTGTGGTCTTGGTACCTCTTTCATCCTCGTGAAAGAGAACCTTGATATTCCTGGGATGAGTACAGCATGAGAGTGCCACATACAATTGACCATGAGAGAAGACAGAAGAGCTCAAGTTGAGTCCAACATGCTTTACTGTCTGACCTTGTGACTTGTTGATTGTCATTGCATAGGCCAGATGCACAGGGAACTGCATGTGACGAAAGGGAATAGAAGAGTCTTGTAGGCCAGTGTCAAGAGCCATGCGAGAAATGAATACTGTATTGTTGGCATTGTCTTCATCTCCACTTAAAACACAACACTCCAGGACACAGCGAGTGGATCTAATCAGCCTCAACCGAGTTCCATTGCAAAGACCATGCATTGGATCCAGGTTATGCAAGAGCATAAGTGGTGCACCATTCTTGAGCTCCAGCTTGTGAAGGGGAAATCCAGAAGGGCTGAGGGTATGGAGAATTTCTGGCTGGATATATTCATATTCCCTTTCAGTGACAGAGTCTGCACTGAGATAGATGGCCTTCTCTTGAGGTGCAACATCATCTAAAATAGTAGAGTTGATCTCATGCACCTGAGCATTTCTGGGACTGAGAGTGGTACAATCCAGGAAATATTGATCAGGAAGCTGCTGGTTCCTTAGAAGCTGGGAGTAGAGAGCATTGATAAGGGAGGGCATATCATTACCACAGCGCATGTGCTGAGGAAGCTCCAGATCTCCATCAGTGACACCTATATGGAGTAGTTCTTGTGCCCGTGCATCAGATTCTGGATCCTGGCCAAGGTGCATGTTTTGATGAAGATAGTGAATTGTCATGCTTGCCCAGAGATTGGAGTGAGTGAGTGTTGCTGGAACAATCTGTTCTCTTGAGCCATGCTGGATGACAGGAAGAGTCTGCCTAAAGTCACCACCAAGCAAGATGGTGATCCCTCCAAAAGGGCGGTCACTGTTCATCAAGTCCCGTAGAGTACGGTCTACAGTCTCCACCACAGTATGATCTTGAGAGGCTGCTTCATCCTAAATGATCAAGGATGTTCTTTGAAGAAGCTGGTGGACAACATCATCTTTCTTAATGTTGCAGGTGCTTTGTTCATGGCAGGGAATGGGGATCTTGAAGCGTGAATGGGCTGTGCGGCCACCAGGAAGGAGAAGAGAGGCAAGACCAGTGGAGGCAACACAGAGAGCAATTCTTCTTCTTGAACGAACAGCAGAAGCAATGAGTTTGGCCAGATATGTCTTGCCACATCCACCACCACTATGAAGGAAGAACATGGATCCATGAGAGTTGAGAACACTGTCCATCACTGCATCATAGAGAGCAGTCTGCTAAGGGTTTAATGTGGGCAAGCCTCTATCAACAAACAGTTGTAACTCTTGGACATTATATGCCAGTTGTTCATTGATGAGTTGGTTTCCCTCCTGCTGATTCCAATCACCTTGTGGTCTTGGCATGGTT
>JBBPRE010000091.1:0-17524 GCA_038092935.1 Boletus roseobadius
AAGTGTAGAGCGGTTACACCTCACAGGAACAGCAGACGTACCACCTTCGGCACCGCCCGCGGAACCCTACGGTCGTCGCACGCCTACTCAGGATGGGGTTGATCATAGGTATCATCAACAGTCTCCGTCGAGTGTTCCACCTCGACCACCTCCTGGAGCAAGAGTCCCTGTTCCCCCCGCTTACCCGAACGAGCCATTGCTCCCTCCGGCAGCTCCGGCCCCGACGGGATATGAACAGGAAGACTATGGTGCCCCCCCGGTTCAGGTGAATTGTAGCGAATAATCTGTAACCCAGATGAAGCTGATTGTTTGGTGGCAGCAGCCTACCTACCCTCAGCAAAGCTTACCTCCTCAGGTTCCTCCGCCTTCACAACAACAACAATATGCACTTCAGCGTCAGCAGGCCGAGGCAGTTGTCACATCCCAGACTGTGTCCCCTACTCAGCGTGCCCATGCTCGCAAGCGGAAGGTTGGCCTCGATGATTTTAATTTCCTAGCTGTCCTTGGAAAAGGAAACTTCGGTAAAGTCATGCTCGCGGAGGAAAAGAGAAGCAATGCATTGTATGCGATCAAAGTCTTGAAGAAGGAGTTTATCATCGACAATGATGAAGTGGAAAGGTGTGATATCTGTGCTGCAGTATAGCTGAGGACAATTGCTCATGGACGTTTAGCACTCGTTCGGAGAAACGTGTGTTTCTGGCCGCCGCTCGTGAACGCCATCCCTTTTTGCTTGGTCTGCATTCCTGTTTCCAAACAGAAACTCGGGTCTACTTTGTGATGGAGTATGTTAGTGGAGGAGATCTTATGTTACACATCCAGCGCAAACAGTTCTCTCTCCGCCAAGCGAAGTTCTATGCGTCCGAAGTCCTTCTGGCCTTGGAATATTTCCATGCCAATGGGATTATTTACCGGTTGGTTACCTCTTGCCGCCCGGTGTCCCAATCGAGCTTAACTTCAACAGAGATTTGAAGCTGGATAATATTCTGCTGACGCTTGATGGCCACGTAAAGGTTGCAGATTATGGGCTTTGCAAGGAAGATATGTGGTATGGTTCGACCACAAGCACCTTCTGTGGCACTCCAGAGTTTATGGCTCCCGAGGTTCGCATTTGCAATTCTTCAGGAGGCCATACCACTAAGTTCACGTGCTACTGGATCAGATTCTTCTGGAACAGCGTTACGGACGCGCCGTTGACTGGTGGGCCTTTGGCGTACTGACGTACGAAATGCTGCTTGGACAGTCACCTTTCCGTGGTGATGACGAGGATGAAATTTTCGATGCCATCTTAGAAGATGAGCCATTATACCCGATCACTATGCCGAGGGATGCCGTTTCGATCCTGCAAAAGGTAGTGTCCACGGGACTCTGACAGGTCCTCTGTGGTACTGAGGCATCCACAGCTGTTGACGAGGGATCCCTCGCGTCGGCTCGGTTCAAGTAAGGCAGACGCTGAGGAGATAAAGAAGCATCCGTTCTTCAAAGACGTGAGCTTTGATGACGTGCTCAACAAGCGCATTCCTCCACCGTACTTCCCGACCATTGTAAGTCCCCACGAATTCTACAGATTTCGATACTCAAGATTCCGTAGAACGGCAGTGCTGATACGAGCAACTTTGACGAAGAGTTCACTCGTGAACAACCGACCTTGACGCCGGTGCACGGTCAGTTGTCATCTCGCGATCAGCAAGAGTTTGCCGGGTTCTCTTGGGTAAGTTGCATGATTGATGACACCACGGCGTTATCTCATTGTAATCCAATCAGGTTGCCTCTTGGGCAGATGTATAACGGACTTCTTTTTTTAAACAGCATTTTATCTTTCTCTCTCTTGTTTTGCTGCAATAATACGTACACACGCTCTGTTCTTTTCTACTGCCTGTACTTGGATAGTCTTGCAAACGATGTTGTGAAAAAATGATGACGATGTAGCTCACCCCCCCTCTGTCTCTATTGTAGTCATTACGAAACGAGCTTATTGACGTCCTGAATTGGTGGAGACGACGTGGGCACCCGTTCCAGGCACAGCTGTTCTGGGATCGTTGGGCAGTTGATTTTGACCGCGCATCAACTCATGGAAGCTTTGCCAAAGGGAAGCGATCGTCTCGTATTCTCTCGTCATCCCAAGGACTTCTTCCAGCTTGCGATTCAGGACGTTACTCGAAGAGAGTAATTCCTCGAATCCCTGGAACGATTCTTGTCAGGATCCCGCTGTGTGACTCGTGAAAGTGCAGCTTACGGCGGTGATCTCTGCGGAGAGCCGATCGCGCTCTCGCTCGAAGAAAGTGGGTTCTTTTTGTGACATGAGCCAGCACCGTTCGGGATGTGTCGAGGATTGAGCCTGATTGCTCGGTTTGGGACCAGTCACCAAAGGCTGAGCTGAGACAGGGTGAAACGTCCGACCGCCGCCTATGATGCACACCAATGTTGTTGAGAGAGGGCAGGCCCAAGTAGTGCTACTTTAAGTTTGTTAACCTCGTCATCTACCAAATTCTGCTTCCCGCAGTCATGGCGCTCGGACCATGAGGCCTTCCCTTCCTGTGCGACTGGCCTCCCCTTTCGGCTTCTTCACGTTCACCTCACCTCCCATCCTCGAGTATAACACGACATGGCTCCCACTCCCATCGAAGACATTGATTTTCCAGCTCTGAGCGACAAGATCCTCGAGCTCTTACGCGCCTTGTGGACGTTCGTGTCCGATCTTTGCATCGTCCTCTGGTCCTACGTCACCCAAACATTCTGGGCCGTATGGACTTATCCTCCCTTTGAAGCGTTCCGGAACGAGTTCGTCGCAGCCCTCATCGCCTTGATGGATTACGGTCCGTGTCGTTTATCCTCTCTCCTCGCCCACCGCTCCTTCGAAAGGCAAAAGTTCAATGCTGACACGTCGGATTTACAGTGGTCGCACATCCAGTCACTACCACGGCGATATTCATTCTCGCGTACATCGTCGTTCCGGCGGCGTTCGACACGCTCAAACAATTCTTGTTGCACTGTTTGGGCTTTAGGCCGCGAGGCGTGCTGCGTGGTACGATCCCCATCCCATGGATCGTTGTTGGTTGTTTGCTGACGTGACGCTCGTGGCTTGTAGGTTCCTATGCCGCCAATTATCAATCGACGAGCTATGGTGGAAACGTGCCGAGGAGCTCGACGTTTGCACAGTTCCAATCGCAGGGGGCGAGGGGTACAAGTAAATAACGGTACGGGGGCTCCGATTTGGAGTAGTTGGTCCCATGTCCTCGTTCTCCCAGGAGCTCTTTCGTAGCGATGGCCGCACAGAAACATGGCCATCGAATGTTGATATCTGCTTAATCACATGCATGTTATGATCTTGGTATGCTTTGATCTGTACCATGCATTTCACAGCAAACCAGCAATCATGTTTATGATAAAATTTGGTTGACCGACTAGGGTAGTAAGCAGTTCTCGACGAGCATAACCATACAACAGACGACAATGGATACAAGCAGATCATCCTCTCGCACACGAACCCCAAATCTACAAAAATCCGCTCTCTTGCAGTAAACGCGCCATCTTTTCGTCTTCCCTTTCACGAGGTTCCCGCTCCAAACTAAGATTCCAGAACATATCGCCAACGTCGACTTGATCACTGAACTTTCCGAGTGACTCTTCGATGTACATCTGAACACCGGCAAGCGGATGGAAGTGATGAGGCAGAGTTTGCCAACGCTGGATATCTTGGATGACTTCGGAGGCCTTCTGGCGCTTCCGGAAGTTAACCAAACTACCTGGCAGGGTATCCTTGGAACCGTCTTGAATGAACGTTAGAGTGGTAAGGAAAACACCTAGAAATACGTCAAGTTAGGATCCAAAACTGAACGCCATCCATTCGACATGTGCTTTACCAATGAAGGGCACGCATGGAGGTGCAACTTTGGCGAGCGTCGAACGGTAATTAGTGAAATTCTTTCCCGAATCAATCGTCATCTCGCAAGCGTTCAGCTGCGTCATGTGTCGCGAAGTGACTTGTTCCCAAGAGCGCTTCAACCGTCGGATAGGAGGCGAGTTTAACCCAGATACGATAGCAACCATACTAGAATAATTCTGCAAAAATCGACAACGCTATCGTGGGGGTTCAGCGGCAAGCCCCGATACCATACAGATTACTTACATCAGCAACGAGGATGAATTGTCTGAGAACAGCCGCTCGTTTCTTCGAGTCTTCGTGAATAAGAACTGCATCAGCTACCCAGTTGGCAATCTTGTGGAGCATTAGCTGAAGTGTTTATACCAAGGTGTGACACCTACCCTATTGCTGGTTTGAATAACCCGAGCGATGTTATCATTGTGGTCGGTCTTTTGTTCCCGCGACCTCAATAGACACTCCATAGGGCGGATTCTTTGATACAATTGACTTTCCAAAATCGTCAACTGCCGCGCTAATTCCAGAGGGTCGACGTCCAGGAGTTTCACTCGCTTGCCTGCCTTGGGCATAATGGATGAGGGAGGGGACACCAGATTCGGCGTGATCGTCTTTTTGAGTTCTCCGGCGCGCTGAGAATCTCATTAAAATCAAGGCATTCTAGTAGTCTCGCATCACCTACAGCACGATCGATTAAAATCACCAGTTGCTTAGATATTGCAATCTTGCTGACAGCATCTTGCAACAGAAATTCCTTCATCCGGTCGAGAATGTACATGTCTTCCTTCTCGAGAAAATCGTCGTCGGCTACCATGGCTTTGAATGTATTGAGCACCCTACAAGAGACTTGTGAAGACTAGACCCGACGAAAATCAAGAGAGCGAACCTCATCTGGATGATGTGTTGCTTGAGTTTCCTCCATTCCTCCGACTCCGTAGGAGTTAGGTTATTAGGTGGCTGGATGTAGAAGCGTCGGACAAGGAGATCGAAAAGCTCGTCTAGCGTTGTGAATGATTTGTACGTCATCAAGAATGTCTTGATAAAGGTCGGGTCTGATAAACAGGTCATTGGGAAGGTCTGCCGTGCTACCGCGAGGTACGTACCACCAGTTTCATGCGATGTCAGGCGTTCTACCAGAGCGGGGACTGTACCAGCACGAACGCTACCATCTACATCAATGGTCATTTCACTCTTGGTGTAGTTCGGCCGCAGATACCACGGCTTTGTACTGATGATATGCTCAGGAGCATCGTCACCGAAAATCTTCTTTATCTTCTGCGCATTGGTAGCAGTCCGAGTTACAGTCGCTGTGATACCTTGTCATCAAAGGTGAGGACAGAGCGTTGAAAGGACCCACATTCGTCGTCATTTAGCGACATCGTGTCGCTCTGGACTGATCCTTCCCTATTCCGTTCTGATGGAACCAGAGTATGTAATGATAGCGCATAGTCACTCGACGTGGCAATCCGCGCAGAATCGGGCTTGGAGAGATCCTCGAGAGTGATTGTGTTGTCAGACATTTGAGATTGGCTGCGGAACGATGGAACTCGGGAGTCAGGTTGGGCTGTCCCCCTCCTGCTTCCTGAAGCACCAAATGCCACCTCAATATCAACGATATCTTCGCTCTCCGGGTCGGCCGGGTTGAGGACCGACATGGGCCGCGCGTCATAATGACTATCCATGATGCTTAACCGCGATACCCGCCACTCAATTGCACCCTTGTAGTCCCCTTCAGCAATGTCTGATTGATCGTGTCCAACGGATAGCAAGGCGTCCAGGGTCTGTAGAACGAATTGGAGGTTCGACTTGATCGATGCAGCTATTGCATCCAAATGGTCGTAAAGTTCGTCTCGGGAGGCCACCCTACTTGAGGGCTGACGGATGCGTTGGGTGGTCGAAAGCAGGATTGACGCGTCGTCGTAGAGGGCTTGCAAGGCCGACTCTAAAGTACGACTTAACAGCCGTGCCCTGTCCACTGTCTGGGCGTACAATGTGCTATCTTCCTCGGCAGCGGATTCCGAGAAAAATCCATCGATATCGACATGGCGAGCGATATGAAGGTTGGACACAAACAGCAGGAGCGTCAAAAGCCCTGTGAGAACCTCCCGGCTAGCCATCCATACACCTTGTTCTGTCCCATAGGCTAAGCGCCAGGAACGACCATCATACCGGAAGGTACTCACGAGATTCATAAACCCGGTTTCTCAAAGCGGTGTGGAGGCTTCCAAACTTCGCTTGCACGGACACCATGTGTGTCTTGAATTCCGAGAATGCATCCGAGGTGAGGACAGTCTGGGGAAACTCTTCGGTGTCATCCATAGGAACCCAGCCAAAGCCTTTCCAGGTTCCACCATAGCCAGCTCCGACCAGTCCAAGTCCAACGTGAACCACAGAGAAGCAACCTTGTACTCGTTTAGCCCCGACCGTTACTTGCCGCTCGCTGTGATATCTCTGGACTTCTACGACAAAAGCCACGATAGCCCTATCGAGCTCCTCTGCATCACTTTCAATGCGAGAGGTGGTTTCCTGCGCAGCGGGACCCGAATCGTATTCTATGGCACGTGCTGAGAGAACCAATTTGGATAATGTTGCCGTGACCTTGCGTTGAGCGGGTTTAAGGAGCGTTTGCGCAGCAGTGGTCTCACGTCGGTCCCGGGCATCTCGTGGGATGAGTTGGCTTGGTATATGGCCAGATGGAGGTGCCGAGATATAAAGAAGGTTGCGAACAGCAACCACAACCGATGTGATAAGGTTGTCAAGGGCTTGTGTGTGTTCAGGTCGACGAGAAACTCCACCAAGTGACTGGTTCTTTTGAACAACGGACGCAATAGCGTTCCGGGCAATATGCGATAGGTCGGAAACCAACTCCGGCGGAGGATATGCAAGGGATTGCTGTAAGGACTGGGCGATTCTCTCGGAAGCAGTAAGCTCCAAGGCAGGATTGCTCTGGACTGCCGGAGCTAGCTCGTCCTGCTGACCATTCTGGGAAGTTCTGCTCGTGGAAGGAGAGTTGTCGGGATCTGAAGAGTAGACTGCGGAATCATCCGAGTCACTGATGGGTTCAGAAACGCTTTGACTCCGCTCTCGCACCCCGCGGTCTTGCCGTGCCGCAGAGCCCGACCGCGAACGAGTGATACAATCTGGTTCGTCATGACCACTAAGAAATTCCGAGGAGGCCGTAGAGGAATTAGTGAGGGCACGGGCGCGACCCTTCTTGGCTGAAACATCGGTCTCCGGAAGCGTCCAGCTCACTTGGCCGGTCTGCCTATTCAGGTAGAAGTACGACATGCCGTCGTCGGCAAGTCGTCTAGTCCAAGGTTCCGGAGTGCCCGACCGTTTAGGTACACCAAACCCAGCTATGGCAGTCTCCGCTAGCGCACCAAAACCCAGTCTGGCGCTGGTCCCGGCACGAGCGCTAGATTGTGAAGCGGTCAAGCCAGCGAGATCACCGTCAGAAGTCGCATCGATGTCGAGAGGCAGGTCGCGAGAATGTTGACCTGTTTGCGTGTTGACGTAGTAGATCTATTGCAACCATGAATCAACACCGTATGGATTAAAACCAGGGATGGAGTAACTTGCCTGACCGTCCTGCGTAACCTGTGGCATCCAAAAGTCATTTGACATCGCTTCTCCTTCAGAAATGGCATTCCCAAGTTCAAGGAATCCATTGGAAGAGTCGACCGGCTCGGCTGCGCTCCAGTCGGCTTCCGAAGCATAGCGGTCCTGAACGATTTCTCTGCGAAGATGGCCATTCCTTTCCTGCGAGTCCTGCGAGGCATCCCGTGCCTGTTCGAATTGATGATGTTGAAACGCTTGCGGTTCATACTGGGACAACGCGAGTTCCGCTTCCTCGTCGGAGATTGTGGTGACATAGTTCGACGGGAACCAACCCCGTTCGTCGCCGAGAAGTCCATCCCACCAGCCGGATTCCAGCTGGGTTAAGACCTCTATGATGTCGTTCTTGCGAAAGGACAAGGATGAGGCATCGTTTGTCTGATAATCATATAGTGCTCGACAGAAGAACGTGGTGATATATTGCTCTTCGGCGACCTCCTCCGGACTAACACCGTTCTGGTAAGTTAGACCATCATAAGCGACACCGAGTGTAGCCATGGATGGATTATGGAAGAACGACGGATGTTTCCAAGATGCGGATGGAACGTGGAGGGCGACGAAGACAAGGGGAGAGAACTTGGCAGAGTAACATGGATCGAGTCTTCGCGGGTGCCTTCTCTCGCTCACTGGCGTGTTACGTAATCACACCCAACCGTCGCGTAGTCGGCCAATTTTATCCTGTTGCTGTTTCGGTTTTACTCCATGTCTGCCACGTCGGCGACAACCTATCATATCCATTTCATAAACCTATCACATTACTCGCGTGCGTATCTCAGTGTGACGAGAGTGTCAGCTTTGCATGCGTCAAGGCAGAAATCTGGATAGTTCTGCTGCCCGAAAAAAATTCCAAATGCTCAGGGCTTGTAAGATGGGTCACCAGGCTGGTCTTCCAGCCACTAACTCCGAGAATTAGAAGGAAGAACTTGTGCGATACGATAAATCTTCAGAGACACAGTGACACCCATGCTGATAGGGGTATCACGCTGGCGGCACAATTCAATGTCCGCCAGCGGCCGAAACGAAGATCCGGGCGGCGAAAGTAGCGAAGGCTGGCGGACATTCAACATGGCTTGCTTGCCGCGCGTGACGGGCCGTGACGGGATTGTCCCTACGAATTAATTTTAATTTTTTTCTTGGACCTATGTACTAATCTCTTAATTCCACGCCAGCATAGTCATTTCTTCATATTTTATTAAACTTTTTTTGAGAAGACTATGCAGATCAGATTAAAGAGCACTACTTCGATCAATGCCAGCTAACAGAAGTTGTATTGTTGTAGGGTTATCCGAGAAACGAAAAGTGTTGTGTATGTTGTGTCCAGCCATAGTATGAACTCTAAAAAGAACACCAGCCTGGTCATCATCGTTTCAGCGTCCTCTGCTTCTCCGCGAATTGCACGATCTTTCTGTCGACAAACATTCCCTTGCGCTCTCGTACGGCATCCATATATTCCTTGGCTATATTCGACCGGTCTGCTTTCTCACCGAGATCTTCTAGTTCCTCCTCTGTCGTCGGGACCCAAAATGGATCCTGATCGAGCATTTCATAACTATCCACCTCCATTCAGTGCTAACATCACATGGATTATACCAATCATGACTTACCCGCTAAAAATCAGTTGGGGACTTGCTGCACCGGATGTTCTTTTTCTTATATCTTGGATCCCCGTCAACTACCAGGGTACTTTGGGTCGAAAACTGGCGTACCATCTGCAAAGCCGAAACTTTCCACCACAGGCAGCAATGCGGAGACGGTAAAATAAGATGTCCCTTCTTTCATCTCCTCGCCTACAATTCGGCCACGTCGCCTTGCCACCACGCCATACACTTTCCCAAGGACGTCCGCTGAGAGTGGACAACGGTAGATGAGTCAGCATCAAACCAGGCATTGGTAACTTACTAGATGCTTGGATATCACACGAGTACATTGCCAACTTAAGCCTTGGCGACCAGTCTAGCAGGGCATTCCTACAGGCATCTCTCACGGCTGATATCACTGATCCCGTCACTTGCGTTAATCTATTCTGGGCTATTCCAAAGCCCCATAAGCAACCAGTTTCACCTCATCCAGGGTGAGAACTTACCAATCTCCTTTTCCAAACCTTCAGCGTCAATATGAATGTCCTCGACGAAGTAAGCAACTCCTTCAACAGGCTCCGCGCACAGCGGACCCTGAAAGGTTCCAAGTTGAAATCCTGTCTCGATATGACCGGTGAAGTCGGAATCTCTCTGTAACCCATTCTCGATACGAGCGGCATCTAGACCTTGATCCGGCATCAAGCGTTGTTTCAGCCTGCGAGAACAATTACCACATTATGCCACAAGATCATGAAAGTAACGCACGATGTGGGAACAACATCTTTGCGGGCATCGATTAGAAGACAATCTCCAGCGCCCTGAGGACCAAACGCCCAAATCCTATCATCAATATTCACCCATTCGCCTCCTGCTTCAGTACACTTCTCCTTCAAGGCGACCCAGAACTGCTCTGGTTTGACACTTGGAACGTGCACTAGGTTTCCCTGCATCTCAGGGCGGTCCGCCTCGGTAACGGCATTATTATCCCCATCAGAAGCATTCCGATCCGTGGACTTGCGCTCTTGTAGCAATGATCTAATCGTTGACAGATTTTGTTGAATAAAAAGGAGAATGCCGTCCGGCAAAGGTGTCGACCGGAGAGTGAAGGTAACGATATTTTGAGAACTTCCTCCTTTGATGGTCCCGCGGGCAGCATTGGGTGTCTTAGGAGGTGCCATATCTGATAGAGTTTGATAACAGGCATGAGTGCGAGGACGTCAGGGACTTACCAGGGGCCTTTACGGCAGTCTCACGGAAGGGGACAATGGGTTTAGAGGCCTGAATCCCCACTCTCGCAAAACGTTCACGCAGGTCCTTCAGACATCTCTGTAGGAATTATTGTATATATGAAGGCAGGAGATGAACACAAGGCACAGGCGCACCTCTAAGTGCAATTCCCCGGCTGTGAGAATGACGTGCTCGCCGGTTTGTTGCTGGAAAGTCTCCACACATGGATCTGCCTGTGCCAACAGGGAAAGCCCAGTAACCAACTTCGGCATGTCAGCTAGATTTTCGGGCTCCAGCACGACGCGTACAATAGGGGGTGTCTAGAGCGCGCGAATTTAGCGTGTGGGTGGACGAAGATGACACGCCCAGGACAATACCATTCGATTGGGACCCCCGAGATTGATGAGACATTCCTGATCCTGTTGAAGACTACTATCTTGAAGAATCCCAGCTTCTCCGGGAGAACAGAGAGTCGCGTTTCTCCAGACTTTACCCTCCAACCCCCTGATTGCGAAGGTATTTCCAGCCCTGACGCTAGCGACTGGTTGTAACTCACGTCCCATCATAACGTACAGACCCTCTACCTCTGCGACCACAAGGTTATTAACATTTGCAGGGTGATCAGGCGACAAAGTGACGTTGTATTTGGGTAAGACGCAATATATTTTTGTGCCAACCTTGATGGTCCCAGAGTACAGGCGAGCGAAGCCGAGAAGGGTCTCGTCATCGGCCACGGGGAGTGTTTCATGAGCGTCAGCGGTGCCTTCAGGGGTATCGGTGATCGCTATACTGCCCGAATCATTTGATGCTCCCTCCTTGCGCGCCTCTCTAGCCGCTCTTCCTCGCATGCGTAGTTCCTCGGCTGTTAGGGGTCTGACCTTGTTCTCAGGTAGTTCTTTCCTAGGAACGGCAAACATCTTGCTGACATATGCCGTGATATATGCGCCAGCCCCCGAGCTAGAAGAGTAGAGATCCCGCTCTAATTGATTCTTGGGCTGGATGTCCTGATCGAAGACGTTCGGATACAGCATCCGAGGTAGGCGAACTGCTTGGGCAGCAGGAGGTGAAGGGACGATGTCAATAACACTTTGAATGACACAAGTCGAAAGCGACAACCATTGGTTGAAGATGAGGGAGAGCAGTTGTCGACTATCTTTCGAACGGAGATCACGAGGTAGAAGCTTCAGATTCAGCGCGGACACAATCTTGGTCACTTTCTCAGCATTCCTACAACCATGTCAAACATTGCTTGTCTCAAAGAGCTAAATACTGACGGGTTTAAGACGACAGCATCATAGACCGCCCATAGGTTGTCCAGCACAAAATGCACGAAAAGAGGCTTCAAAGAGCGTCCTCGCAGATGCTTGTAGCTGATGATTCTTTTCGTCTTCGGATCCAAGTAAAAATCTCCCCACAGGACTCGTCGCAGGTTGGCTTCCCCGAATCCAAGCTTGGCGAAGTAGAGCTGCGCGAACTTGCCCACACGGAAGCCCCACCCATCTATGGCGGATGCAAAAACAACATTTCCACGTTCCGGTGCAAAATATATGTCTTCATCATCTTTCTCTTTGAAGGTGTCCTCCTCATTTGCTGTAGCCTCTCCCTCATCTGCGTACTGATCCTTCTTTGCAGCAACTCGGCGGTCCCGTTCTTCCCTCCAGCGTAGATCGTCCTCCATGCGTTCACCAGCAAAGAATTCACCCATCACTACGTTGACCTGCTCGATAAGCCGCGCAAGATGGTGATATGCTTCGATCGGAGCAAGCTTCAGCTCAGTGATCAACCTGTCCAACTTATTGATTACGAGGATCGGACGCAAATTGTCCTGCCATGCTTGTCTGAGCACGGTGATAGTCTGTGGGTGATTAGTAGGTTCTAGTCTGCAGACGCGGGAACTCACTTGCGTGCACACTCCCTCGACCACATCCACTAATACCAGCGCTCCGTCACATAACCGGGATGCGGTAGACACTTCGGTAGAGAAATCTACGTGCCCTGGGGTATCAATCATGTTAATAATATATGTTTTTGGAGGGGTTCCTGTGGATGCCTGTCACGGTACTTTCCTTTCATCGGACTGTATGCATACCGTCATCGCGCTCCTTGGCTTGGAACTTGAGCGAAACAGCACTGCTTTCCATCGTGATGCCGCGCTCAATCTCATCTTCGCGACTATCCAGATACCGCAGCTTTCCGGCCATCTTGGGCGATATGATGTTGTTTGCTGCTAGAAGTGCGTCCATCAGCGTGGTCTTTCCATGGTCTACGTGACCAAGTGTTGTGATGATCCTAACGTTAACCGGGTCGGGGGTTACGGGACTTGGCTGGCTGTTCGCCATCGGGGTATTATCCAGTTCGATCCTTCTAACGATTCTTCCGTGCCCCGTGCAAACTACCGAGGTATTTTGGTCAAGTAAATGACTCGGGTCTCGGGTCCGCGCCTGCCGACCCCGCAATTACATAATAATCAAAGGAATTCAGGTGCTAAGTACCAGGAGGAAAGCCATCCCAACAGTAAGCTATAAGTACTTCGCTTGGAGCTACTCTTGATGAGAATGTACCAGTGTTGTGGCATAGCAAGTACAACTATTTAAATACATGTTAGTGCAAGGGCTCGCTGAATGAGTTCTAAAAAGCTGGTTGCCAAGATCACACCAGCCTGAGCGTGTTGTAGCAATGTCATACTACTCACCACATACCCCCGCATAGCCGTTCACGTTCTTAACACTGCTTCTAAGCTCTCTCTGAGGGTATCATCCAACCCCTTCCCGATCAAGATCAGTTTTCCAGCCTCGGGAATTCCAACCACGTCCTGTGCGTTCACCGGCGTAACCTCGTACATGTTCTGCACTCCCTGTAGCATGAACTCTTCGCCGGTTTGCAGGATGAATAGTCCCTTGCAGCGTAGCACCCTGAGATTAATGTTATGGTCCTTGCGGTCTCCTCCAGTGGGGTCGTCATGTCGCCAAAGCAATTCTTGAATCCAATGTTCGAGTCCGGTGAGCTGATCGGGTGTCAGAGGAGGGATGGACAACTGAAGGCTAGATATTCCACGGAGTTCATAGTGCGTGGCGGAGCTCTGGTGAGTGTGGTCATGACAGCCATCGGGAGTATCACCACATTGGTGAGGTTGATAGGTGGGGTTTTGTAGTTGTTTGGCTCCCGCGTAGGCATCGATGTTCATGATATGGGCTAGATCGATATTTGCTTGTATTGTCCGGTGAATGGGTGTTGATGGATTGACCTTGTGAATCATTTCTTCTGTCACAGTTAGTTTGTCGTCCGATACGAGGTCGACCTTGTTTAAGAGAATCACATCCGAGCACGCTATTTGTCTATGCCATGGAAATGTTAGCACGGGTATGGTCATCGTGAAAACTAGCACACCTGAGGCTCTCGCCAATACCATCAACTGAATGGTCTTCTTCCATTTGCTGGTTCGCTATTAGATTAGAAGTCAAGCTTGCCATGGATTCATGCTCGTGCTTACCTGCTGGCCAAAAGCTGCGTCTACCACGCAGACCACACCATCAAGGGATATTTGCTTGCTGAGCCCCACGGAGTATTCTTCGTTTAGCCAAAACATAGACGCAATAGGACCTGTTTTTATTGAGGTTCGACTGGATTTGCAACGTGAATGATAGTGATTCTCACCGGGGTCAGCAAGTCCGGTGGTCTCGAGTATGATATGATCAAATGCACCCTTCCGTTCCATCAGTTTCTCGATAGCAGCGATGCCTGCATCTTTGATACTGCAACATAGGCACCCGTTGGCCAGTTCAAGGAATTCCTCTGATCTTTCCGCCATTGGGTCTTCGCTAGAGGCAACGTTGATTGCCTTGGCTAGTCAAGGAAGGTGAATGTACGATAGGGACACAGTCACCTGTTTAACTAACCTTCGATATTCTGCTGCTTGGTGAGTGTTTAAGCTTGAAACGCAACCAGGGTACCTACAGCTGTGTCCCCAAACTCGTTCATGATTACTGCGATGCGATATCCATGTCGCTCAGTAAGTATGCGCCTGCGTGTCGTCGGTGGTGCACCTGGAGTTATGAAGCGGTAAGCACACTTACCTCAACAGCGTCGACTTCCCGGCGCCGAGGAAGCCTGTGATTATAGTGCATGGGATCCGCCGTGATTCCGGTAATGCTGTCGGTTGTGCATCGTGATCAATGAGCGTCCTGTGCTATGTGGTAAGTCGCCAGGGACACCAAGATCAAACAGATCGGGCCAAACGCACGGTATTTCGTCGTCTTGTTCCATGTCGAAACCGCCTCCGAACTCCGAACAAATACTTCCGGTCGATTACTACCCCCTCCGTTAACCCAGTGGCGGCTATTCATTCTCTTTCATTTTCCCTTCCTTCCTTCGACCCATGGCTGCGCTCAATCTCAGTGACGAGGCCTTGAGAAATCTTGTGCAAGGTCCCGGTGATGTGGAATGGAGGCAAGTCTTCTTTCGCCGAGCCACCTCCAAGCGCGGCATGGTTTGTGCCACGGCTAACGATGGTCCAGGTACGAGATGAGACGAGAGTGTCAAGAAATACTGCCTGGTCTTTTGCTCGGTCCATTTCAAGCTTCGAAATCACTCGAAACGTTAAAATCTCTCGGTGTCACTCATGTGTAAGTCATGGATATTTGTCGGTGTCCAACTCCTAGTATCACTGTTTGGGACTTGGGGAATTGAACCTCACACTTGCCACCGTGCAAAGGGAGGTTAAGGGATGCTCAACGACGATTTCACAGTGTCTGCATAAGAGATCAGAAAGAGGCATTCTCTGTCAGGCCTCGCTTTCCTGATCACTTCAAATACCTGGTATTGGACGTGGAGGACAACGAAGAGCAAAATGTCATCAGACTATTCCCGGAGTGGGTTCCTTTGAGGTTCTTCGTGTCCGAGAGCTGAACCGATCTTGCGTAGAGCGGATCAATTCATTCAACAGGCTCTGACCCAAGGTGGCAAAGTTCTCGTGCATTGCAACGGTGCGCCAATTTTGCCACGAAGGCTGTGTCCCCCGTACATTGTTATAACCATTGTGTGATAGGTGGCATCTCATTATCCCCCGCGTTCGTGGTCATGTTCGTCATGCGGCATTGTCAGCTATCTTGGGAAGATGCTCTTCATCTGGTACAGAATCGTCGGTACTGTATATCGCCAAACGGCGGTTTTTTGACGCAGATCAAAGTACACAACTTCCTAGCTGAAAAAGTAGTGTTGTCATCACTGATTCTTACCTCTTTCAATTACCTGTGTAGGAATACGAATCTATATACAAGGCCAAAGCTGCGGTTGCCAATTTTCCCACCGCACCGATGCAAAGAGTGGTGTCTCGTAGGAAGAGGGACGATGAAGAGGAGGACTCGAGGTTTATATTACCCCGCTCTCGGTCTTGCACCCTCTAAAAACAATTCTCACAGGATAGAAGACCGCAAAAGGGTACTTGTCGATAGTGATGACGAAGACGGTGATAGGATGATGGCGACAGAACCCTGACATCGCAATATGACGACCCTTTCACTGCATTGTTCGGTACTGTATAAATGAGTCGGGTTGATTACCTGTGTGTAGATATTCCTGGGCTTCTAAGGGGTATGCGGTGTATGATGGAAAGGTGATTACAACGACTTAATCTTAGCCTTTTCTTTCTCCAGCACAACCTGCTTCGCATGCACATCTGCAACGCCTATAAGTGTTTGTCCACTAATAAACTGGCGAGTGCAATACCTTTGCGTTTTACAAAGGCCTCTATTGATATCCCTGCAAACACGATAGCTGCTCCGAGCCACTGCCCAATGGTCAGCTTATGGTTATACACCACCACTGATAAGATCATAGTGAACATTTTCCGGGTAAGAGTGATCGTCCTGCAAACAAAATGAGATACATCGGCTGAGAAGAACAAATGGGATACTAATACTGACACTAAAGTCAACGACCCAAAGTGTTGCAGTGTCTCAAATATGAACAGTTGGCCAAGCGCACCCGTAAGTGAAAACTGAATGAGTGGAACGACGACCGAAGGGTGTGACTTTATGAATTCCAACGCGCTAGAAAACTCGCTCTGTGCACCAGATGAGGGGTGGAGGACAGGAATATGGGGCAACGGGAGCGTTCCAAGGGCTATAGTCAACACTGTACAGAATGCATTGATCCAGAACATCATTTGCTGGCCTGAGACTTTGTATTTCGAGAAAATCTCATCCTGTGTTGAGTTGACGGCGCCGTCAAGGATAAGGTTGATGAGGAGATAGCCGATACCGATGAGCTGGAGGTATGGGGACTGCGCTGCGTCGGAGGTCTTGTTGGACGTGGCCTTGGAAGGTGTCTCGTTTCCGAAGAACATGAACACGCTGATACCGGTTGTAACCAACGCAACTACGAGATACTTGTGAGGGGCAAATTTGCGTCGATAGAGAAGGAAGTTCATGAGCATGACAGGAACGAGCTTGCAGGACTTTCCGAGTACCATGGTAGGGTATGTGATGTACGAGAGCGCGGCGAAGCCAAACGGAGCCGCAAGGGCAATGAAACTGGAACACTGAAGGTAACTGAGGAGGAGACGTTTACGATAAGAGAGACCATCCACAGCAGACGAATGTCCTGGTCTAGATTCCTGAGAGTGTCCATTAGTGAACCCATTCGTGTTCGGGGCTCCGTTTGCTTTAGAAGATCCGTTAGACTGCACGTGTGTGGGGACGTCGAGACCAAGCAGGGAAGAGAGGGAACACCCTGGCTTTCCGCGCACATAGATGTAACAAAGAGCGGACAGAGAACTGAGGAAGCTCTGGCATGTCCCAATAAATAGTGCCGACTTGAACTTGTGGGTGGATTGCCCATCAATAGACTGGAATGGGACTGACACTACACGAGTGGGATCAGTTTTAGAGCTTGAGACAATAAACGTATACTCGTACGTCGCTCTTGTGCAATTGCCCAAAGCTGGTCGTACTTTGGGGTCAGTTGGATTCCTCTGGAACTGGACAGGACTCACGAGGAACATGGCGTACACGCCCGCTATACACAGACCGAGCCTACATAATCATGTCAGGGGAAGGACTATGATGGAAAGGTGATGAAGACTGACCTTAGTAGGGACATCGTAGACGGGCCTTCGAGGAACGACTCCAAGTGAGTAGTGCTCAAGTGCTCAAGGTGGGGACTTTGGTCACTTGAACTGACGTCGTTGTGACTATGTAAACTGTCTACGTGTCAGTATATCCGTAACCCT
>JBBPRE010000092.1:0-17448 GCA_038092935.1 Boletus roseobadius
GAAGTCCTTGAATCTGCACGAGGCGATGGAGGTGAACTGCATTGATGGCTGCACGTTCCTGCCACCACCTCTCCATTTCCAAGGCTAGGTGGGGGTCCAAGTCGGTCAAATTTTGAATTGCAGTTGAGACTGCAATTTTTTTGTCATGGATAGCGGTGTATAACCGCCGAATTTCGACATTTAATCGTAAAATCTCCTCGCGAGCCCGTTGAAGCTTGAAAAACTTTGTTGTTGCCTCGCAATAGGCAGGTTTTGTCCAGTCATTCGAACGCACGTCCCCACGGGAATACCGCAGTAAATCAAACTCGCCGAGGAAGCTGTAGTCGGTGATATCTTTCCACGAAATCTTTGGTCGTGGCGGGTCAAGAATCTGAGCTTGTGTGTTATACCGAGTAATAGCGGTCCGAATTGCGGCCGATCGGCGTTGCAACGCTTTGCTGATTTGACGTCGGAGCTTATATCCTGCAAGAAGTGTTCAGTAAATGAGTGATCAGGGGATGTGACTCGAGCAACCTGTCCCTGACAACGACATCTTTGACAGTTCAAATAGACGCATGACAACCAAGCGTTCAAGCTCATCGAGCACTGCACGGTACTTGCCCATGGAAGCTTCCTGCTTGTAGTATGCGTATTGCTCACTACCGATAGCCCAGCGCTCCTCAATTTGCAATTCGAGCTCCATATGGCTTGCTTGCGTCTCGGCATTCTGTAACTTTGCATAAGCAGTGTCTATGCGCTTACGACCACAGAAAATGGTGAGAAAAATCTGATCGTGCGCCACACGGCTACGAATGTTGTTGGTGGCTGCACGAGCTTGTTCCCATTCATTCCTATATATCATAAGCAACATTAGGCCTAAGGCAGAAGTAGTGTGCTTACCAGCACTCCACCAATTCATCCAACGTTTCAACATACCGAATCTTCAGACGCTCTTCACGTGGCAGTTCCTTGAGTTCTGCAAAGTACTTCTTTTTGGCCTCGTGAAATTGTCGAAAGTCATCGTCAGTGAGATTGAGTTCTTTCTGGATAACCGAGAGCTCAGCCTCCAGTGTTTGCACTGCTTTCAACGCTTCACGATAATGGTTTCGTAAGAAAGAACCTACGACATATAAGGAATGATGAAAAGGGGATAGAAATAATTCATACTCAATACGGCATATTTGTCCATGTCCCAGAACGCGAAGTGTTGCTCAATGGCTTGGTGTCGATGGAAGGAGCTGGCATGTCATGTACCCCGTGCGAGCGCATTCGAGGCTGAGAACACATGTTCACAGCCTTCACCTTCAGTATGCCCTGTTCCACAAATGTACATTGGATGCCACTTCAGTTGGCATTGGCGGTTGTGGGCATGTCCGTGGAAAGCGCCAACCATTAAGGATAAGTTGAGGGCACGAGCACGTGGTCCAAGGACGCTATTGGCAAGGGTTGTGGCAAACGCACAACCGATGTCATACGCGAGCCCACCGTCGGATCCATACACAGTGAGCAAGCGATCAATGACCGCCAATGGATATTTCGCCCTGTGCCACCTGGTAAGCAATGTAATCTCATAAATGATATGTACTCACAATTCACCACTCTGGACCATATCACACGCCACAAGCACGAAGCGATGACGACAGCAAGCAATGAAAATGCCTGACTCATCGAAGACCTTGAACATTTTTTTCTGTGCTTCTGAGCCGGCATTTCTCCAACGCTCAATACAGTGCATCGTACTGGAATCGGGATCTTCAACATCCTCCCAATCATCAGTGCGTGAACGAGATCCAGGCTGAGGACTGATTAACAAAATGGTGTGGTAAGACGCAACTTGCTTACCGCTCGTGCCTTTACCTCATCCTTGAAATGATCAACATCCTGCCGGCTAATCCAGTAGTCGGAGCGCGGCTCTCGTGAGTCAACACGCGACGTGTTTGGAGAATGCCATCTTTTTAGGCTGTTATTACCGTCGATGCTCGCAAGATAAGAGAACTCAAGCAGTGGTTCATCTTTGAGTTTGTAGAAGCAGGCGGGACAGGCATTCCGCATTCGCCAATTGGGGGTGTTGTGTGTCAACACGGCATCGACCCTTTGTTCCACCCGCGCAAGAATCTCAAGATAAGTATCAAATGCAGCCGAAAACTGAGCGCTAAGATAGGGACGATATGGTACCTAATCAATATTCAGTCAGCAGAAACATGATGCAAAGGATGAGCAATGAACTTGCACTGTGAAGATGACACAAAGCTTTGCATTGTGCGTGAATGCTGAAGCCAGGGCAGCTGCGGTGATATTGACGGAATACAGCAAGCGTGCGAATCGATACAGCAACGGTCGGGTGCAAGGGCGAGCAACCAAGGTACCCATGAGAGATTAGCGCCTCATTGGGGAATTGCTGTGATGAAGACAAGGTGAACGAGCCACGCTGGTAGACTGAAAAAAATTAGTACCGGATTCCAACGATAGCAGGAGGCGTACAGAACACATCAACAAGGCCAATATCTGATATCTGACAATTCTCGCTGTCACCGCTTGACGCTTGTGGCTGAGTTGACGGCATACCATCACCTGTGTCCTTCGCACGGTATTCCAGGTAGGCAAGGACTAAGCGATCCATTTGAAGTGCCCAATGCTCGGTCTGTGCCTCCATGCGATCTGTCTGGATACGATCATCTATTCGGCGACTGTGGAGCACATTAATCTATTTATGTGAGGGAGGAATGATCCGATACTCACTAGCCTTTAGAGTCAGCCATTTGCGACGCCATTTCAGTTAAAATTTCATAGTCAATCTCGTCTTCACAGCCCAAATTGGCACTTGGAGTGCAGGATGGGCCTTCGGACAAGGGCGTGTCATAATCCATAAATTGGTCGTCATGGGCCGTCATATCGTTGACAAGATCTTGATCGGTAGCGGCCATTGCTTCGGAAGGGTAAGAACAGAACAGTATATAATTCTCAAGTAACATTACCTTGTATCACAGCTCGCTGTTTAGCATCACAAGCACGGATGCGATCCTGCTGCTTCGCAGCGGACAACACTTCATACTGACGTCGCCTGCGTCGTATTGAGTGTGAGATAGTCGCTTTTGAAAGACCGGGGAGCTTGAAATGTGGCATACTGAACAATCGGCATTGCAGATAGAGGGTGGGATAACGAGTAGCTTCTGTGCGAATGATGAAACGAGTGAGTCGAATACAACGACGAGAAATGGGTGAGCCTACCGTGGCCAACGATGATGACGACGACGACGAATGAGGGAGTTTTGATGACAATGTTGGAGGGAGGGAGGCGATAAAGGGCGTGAGAGAGAATGTTCAAGGGGCGGCACAAACGGCGACGAGGAAAGATGGGCGAGTTTGCTGTGGCCAATGAAGATGAGGAGGGACGAGCGAGTTACCGCAAACGACGGCAACGACGAGGGGAAATGAGCGAGTTTGCTGTGGCCAACAAAGATGAGGAGGGACGAGCGAGTTAGCCGCAAATGACGGCGACAACGACGACGGGAAACGAGCGAGTTTGTGGTGGCCGACGACGACGATGATGGAGGGAGACGATAAAGGGCGTGGGAGATATTCAAGGGGGCAGGGCTGCATTTGGCGAGTGACAGCTGAAGACGCCGAGATGCCGAGCGACACTGAGGCGAGGAGAGGGGTAGTCCCTCAGCTTCTAAGTATGTATATTTAGGCACGGGTTTATTCCCAGTGTCGGCAATTTACGGGAAGAGAGCCTAACTAGGCTGAAGGACACACGTAGCCGAGGAGCCTAATTAGGCTCGTTTTGTGGGCAGGTCAGGTGCCCAGAGGACCTCCATCGTCTCCTTTAAACCGCTAACACCACCGGGACAGAAGTAAACCTCAACATGGAACGCCTTGAGCAACTGACAATACCAAAAAGGGTGAGATTCGGGATCTTCTTCCCTCGACAGAGTCACGAGGAAAGATTGGTGATCTGTCCGCAGGTAATCATGGGCCCTGCGAATATCGTAACTTGTGTAGTTGATGCGAAGGGTTTTTGATTCCACGATTCGGTCAGGGTTCAGGAGACGCAGTTCATTGCGCTGCTCCGGGGTAAACAACCGCTCGTCGCCATCGAAGTCCAGGTGGAGTAGTCTTGATAGCAAGTGGTCCTTTAGGTCCGAGATGAAATTAGGCTACGAGGCATGTAAGCATGTACAGCATATACACATCAGCCTGAGTCACTTGCCTTGATGGCTGGGTCGTCAATGTGATCAGCGAGGAACCGCGAGAGACTAAAGACATTGTCCTTTCGTGCTTGCCTTGCCATCGAGTGATGCAACATCGGCGAAGGATCATCGACATCATCCATTTCGTCCTGCTCGTGTTGTCGTCTCAGGAGAGTGCGACGACGCTCTTGCTTTGCGAATTGTTCGTCGACAGCCTTCTTGTTCGACAGTCCATACATCTTCTTGATTTGGCGGTGTGCCAGCTCGCCCTGTTCCGACATCCACGTCAGATGAGTGTCGCAGTGAGAGAAGGAAAGAATCCAGCTGTTGACTTACGACCTGGGTGGTGAAAGAGTCAGTCGTCCCAAATGTCTTGATCATTGTGACATAGTCTCCAAGGGCATGGAACTTGTAGGTGTCAAGATTGAATGTTTTTGGAAGCAAGGCAGAACATGCTTCTTTCCTTCGTTGGCCAGCATTGAGCTTGGCCATTTCCCTCCTCTGCCGCTGTGCAGCTTCCATGGGTAATTCGTGAGTATGAAACATGGTGCACGTGTCTCATTGAAAATGGCACAGCTGGTCGCCAAGAGATCATAAGGACTGCTGGAGAAGTGCAAGCAAATCATCTGTGTGCATTTGAAGCTTGGCCAACGCATGCCATTCGGAGAGTCAAAATAGGAGGCATTGAATGCTTGAGTCACGTGCAGGGGGGAAGAGACCTTCGAACATGGGGGTGGAACACTAGTGGAACTGTTGAATACTGCTCACCAATGACAAATCACCAGAAGGACATACCTGGAGTACCTGCCCAAAAAACCATGCCGGTCACTGGCTTGTGTTGGCCACATCTGAAGGAAAACAGCGTATTGTATTAAGACCAAACGAAGATATTTTGGTGAACCTATCGGAGTGCTTGTCAGTGACTGGATTGCCCAAGGGTGGTCAAGCTCACCATTCATTGAGTGTGTCAATCTTATGAGGATCAACAGCATATATTATTCAGAACAGATGTTTCATGACTGACTTGAGAACACCTAGCTCGAACTCGTGCAGAAAATCTACCACAAGAGTTGGGTACAATTTGAATCCTAAGGGTGACAGTCGTTCACAAAAAGTGTTCTGGGTGGTGTTGTTAGGTAGCTGCCAGTGACCAAGAGTGTTCTCACCAGCGTTGGAACCAGGGATTCCTCTTTGAGAATGGTTTCTACAGCCGTACCTTTCAAGGGCCGGCCTAGCACGTAGATTGCGTGTCGCGCGAGTTTGATCTTGTCCACTAAGTACGTTCTGGCTCGAGACAATCTTGCCGCAAGGTCTCTGATCAAACCGGTGCAATGGAACTTTGATTTGGGGATCAGGCAACGAGGACAAGGGCAGTGGCCTTTGTCCCGAATGGTGGCAAGGAGGACCCTTCAATCCGATCAATATCCCATCAGCAAGCACACGCAAAGCACTCACTTTTCTGGATAGTCTGCTGAGTAAGTGAATATCCTGGGGTACACTCTCCTGGTGATGCCATCAAAGCATTTCACGACGATACCATTCTTGTAAGCCTCGATGAAATCTTCGTCGAGCAATATACTCCAGATCGCATGTACGAGTTCTCGCTTGCAGTGGCTGAGAAGGTCGCGGTTGTGTTTCTTGCCAGAGGTGGAGGATAAAACCTGTTTGATGGACTCCGGAAGCTGAAGAATTGAAAATTTCATGAGTCTTCGAGAGCAAGGCGAGAAAAAAAACACCTACGGAAGGGATGAACGCAATCGGATGACAACACCTGGCCTCTGGGTTGGATCGAGCATATTTAGAAAGATTACCAAAGAAAAGATAAATGGGCCATGCAGACGCGTGCCCAAACTGTGCAAGTCGAGTCGAATCAGACCAGAACATCAGGCCTGCCACCACCCTTTCAAACTTGCAGCCGTCGTCTCTTCGCTGCTTCATTATTTCGTCATGGGCTTGGTTCCAGGCGTCGGAGGCGTACAACTCGTCGTAAACACGTTGCTCACGACCAGTGACCAGAGATTTCCAAAGCCTTTTGAAAGGCGTGAGATGGAAAGTCTTGGACGACGCCTCTGCAAATACCGCGCGTACGACATCGAGTACTGGTCTGTAGCGGAGACCATCCACGGAGAATGTCAGCCCATTGCCTTCCTTGTTTTTCTCCCTGGTAGGTACTGAAATCTCGATGGTTGTGTGTTTCCACCTGTCGATCCCGAATATATCTTCAGGTGGGATCGACTTCTCAGCAGCGTCGAACCGTGCTGCCTCCCTGGAGGCGTCAAACCTCGACAAGTCTGGGATGTTGAAGTCCGGAGCTTGGAGCACCTCATAGACCAGTCGAGTGACTTCTGAATTGGACTTGAGAGTGCTCCCTGTGTTTTTCCACGACATGAGACGCCAAATCGACATGTTGGACCAGGGCCAAGGCGGGGAGTAGTCGCTATGCTGGCCCTCTGTGGAGCTAGGGATGATGGGCTGGGTCGGCAGAGACAACTCATCCGTGGAGAGGAATGAGTCGGGATCATGTGATGGGCGATGGCGGTAAGCACGCGCAATGCCGAACTTGTTGAACTGCATCGTAAAGGAATCCCACACGTGCAGAAACACACATGGGATGATAGAAGTGGATGAGGAGGCTGGCTGAGGGGCGACCGCAGGCAACGAAGGCTCAGGCAGCAAGTCTCGATACCTAGCGGGTAGTCGCCGATTACGAGGAGGAAGGGGCTGTTCAGGGTTTGCGGTGTCAGGGGCATCGTGTGTCGGTTGCAAGGAAGGTTCAACGGGCGCGTCGTGTGGGGGCTGCGGAGGGGCGGGAGCTTCTTGGACAATAGCATGTGGACGATGACTCGAAGTTACCTGAAAGAAGTATGGGTTTGAGCAGTAAGAATATGTCGACGGTCAAGGCCTCACCTCGGTAACCAACGTGGAAGTCCCAACATTTGACCCCCCCTGAGGAATCATTTGCGTAACACCCTAAAATCCAAGTGAGGTGCATGCCTCCAAAGAATTCACGACACAAACCTGTGGCGCATCAGCACCCAATCTGACCCGCTTGTTCGGAGGCTCCTCCGTGAAGAGAAATGTGGTGTTTGCTCGTGCAAATCGCTCAGCTTGCGCACGAGCGTAGACTTGACACGTGGACCGATGTTGCGTCAGCCCCCTCTGGGATGCGAAGTTGCGAGGACAATCTGAGTGGCACCTAAAGTTAGAGGCCATCAGTGGCGAACAGCGAGAGAGAACCCTAGCTTGAAAGTTGGGAGACGACAGGGAAGCTCGAGAGCAGGAGAGGGTTTATGAGTGTTTCGGCGTGGTGTCGGAGACCCAATGTTGTGATATGAAAGAAAACGTTGAGAGCAGTGTGTGAATCAAAAGGGCTCACACTCGCCGCACGTCTGCCGTGGGTCTTTCGAAAGGTGAAAGGGTTGACGGTTGCGGCAGCTGCCATATCGTCATGTTAGCCCATGGCCAAGGTGGTGTGCGATCTGCAGGAGGGGCAGCCGGAGGTGGTCACGATGCTAAATCGCCATGGGAGACAAAGTGGTCCGGGTCGTGGCTTGGTCGGTGCCGGTATTCACGTGCGATGCCGAATGAGTTGAGTCCAGTCCGGAAAGAATCAAAAACATGGAGGAATACCCGCCGGACTGTTGACGCTGTGGTCTGGGGAGCACTGGTTGATACAGGGGGCTCGGGCAATTGGTCTCGAAATCTCGCTGGCAGTCTGCGGATGCGAGGTCCGAGCGGGGCATCCTCAGACACTGGCTGGTTTTGGAATTCTGGTTCATGGGCGGAAAGCCGCAAGTGCCCCTCGCAAGAGATTACACGTTGGGGGCCTGGCCAAGCGGAGTTTCCAACCTGCAGTCCAGAGGTTGGTGTCAAAGAAGGATAACACAGGGATTGCAAACTCACCTCGCTGGAAGACGATAGACCCTGATCGCGATGGGGGTATGGGGCCGGCCGGCCGGGGTTTCCAACCTGCAACCCGATGCAGAGGTTAGTGTCAAAAGCAGGATGATACAGGGACCGCGAACCCACCTCGCTGGAAGACCTTGAACGCTTTTCAGGTACATGCAAAGTAGCGCTCATTCCGGCCAGTATCTGTGCGTGCGTGGTTTGATACGTCGGGCATGTCGAGCGGTGTTGATTGAGTCCTCGTTGAGACGAGAACGTGCGGGAGCAATCCTCTCCGCACTTGAACATGATACTCAGTAGTAGGAGAGCACCTGCACAAAATGCAAAAATGCAAGGGAAAAGGGCTATGCAGCTTCGCATCGTCTGCCCATGTGGTGAGTAAAAATTGTGGGTCTGGAGAAGAAAGGCTGCGGCGACACCTCATGGATTACACACCCCTTCCGACGTACTCATCTGTCTTACGGAGCCGAATCTGCAGCGAGGAGGCTGTGTACCAACAACATGGGAGAATGTAGCTGGGATACGGGTCGGTCTGACATAAAGTGAAACATCGTGAACTCCATGCTGGAACCGCTCGAGGTCATGAGGTCTTTGAGATCGCTGTACATTGAGTTAGTGACTGTGGGGGACCTGAGTGGTGTGGGTAGATATAACCTTGTCGTTTTGTCGCATTAGGTCGCCCTGAATGAATGTGTCCGCAGGCGAGTCCGGACCATAGTAACGTCGCCATATGATCTAGCATGAGATGGTCCAAGACTGCTGGTTGCAAACTGGAGAGCAGGAGAAGGGAGGTACCGCGCTTGTTGATAAGGTGGATTCCTCGCATACCTCGATGAATGCTGGAAATACAAAAGTTGGACATATTCAAGTTGATGCACTTACGACGCACACGGATAGACCTAAGATATTGCTAGGATGTTGCATCCAAAAAGTGAGAGGGAAACTCCAAAAATCTTCAACCCCACTGTCGCTCGATGCGAGGTGGCGACGGGGCGATTCGATGGACACAAAGTCCAGGAGTGTCTCCCACCGACGCAAAGTCGGATGTGGAGAAGAGGCGAGCGGCGCAAAGCCAACTCACTGGCAACGGGTGAAACGCCGAGGACTCGGAGTGAGGAGCGCCGACATCGGGGTGCTCACTGTTGAGCGAGGGCACCAAAGACGAAAGCAGGTGCACGCTGTTGGGCATGGTCACCAGCTGTTGGATGCAGATGAGCGATTCGGCGAACAGTGACTCGGACTGAGAAGGAATTGTTGAAGTCCGAGCCGGACAGTACTAGTAGTTGATTGAGATCAGCGTTGTGCCCCGAAATACGCAATATATTTAAGCTCCGCCCAAGGCTCAGGCTGTATCTTATCAGCCTCACTCATCCGCTACCGCTTGCCTCCCACTCTACAGTATCTTCTTTACATGGAGAATACTTCCCCTCTTTCTGCTTCTTCAAAGTCTTCTACCGACTCTAGTCTTCAAACCCCCCTTTCATTCAACCAGCCTCTCCCTCCCAACCTTCTCGAACGCCATATCGATGAATCGGGGGTAAAAAAGCATTTCGTCTTCGACTCCCTTCCACGGCTCCCTTCTAAAAATGAAGATTCCACGCCCAGAGGGCGCATCATTGAGGCCAACAGGAAGATGCAGGGGTTGTACCCTAAATCTAAGTATCGTAGTTCCCTCTGGTCACCTGAACTGCGATTTGCGATGAGGGCTGTGGGTAAAGCATCAACCCCTGCCTGACCATCCAGGACATGACAGAGGTTAGTTCTAAGCACATATGCCCTTGATTTGATTTGATACTGATCCTAAATCAGGGGAAAGATATTTTCCGAACCGGCTTATCGCAGTTGCCCGACGAGCTATTCAGGAAGGTTTCATGACCCGTAACTTGCCAACGCGATTTATGTATTTGAATTATCGAACTATTGGACCTACGAGATGCATGGTCGTTCTGGCAGTATGCTGCAGGAGTAGTTGCATATTATGACAACGACCATTGTATGTACTTTTGTGATTGTGATCAATGTAACATGAAGATCTTGATCAGTCGTGGGTCGTAGACATCTGAGAGATGAAGAGCAAATGTGGTGATGCTTGTTGCATGGATAGCTCAAAAGAGGTGACCCGGACATTCCATTCACACGAAAAACATTATTTGATTCATACAGTCCAAACAAGTAGAGTACTCAGAGGGGAGAAGTGGCTATTCGGAGTACTCGAGGGGAAAATGATGGGGGACGAGAGGGGGACGGCCGAAATGATCAAAGAACGTCTGTACATAGAATTCGCAAGCCCGAGACATGATATCGTAGGCCTTCGCTTGCTTGAATTGTTCGCTGAAAGTAGGAATATATGAAAACGATGGGTGGGCGCCCGGCCAGGTGGAGAGGAGCATACAAAAACTGCGGAGGACACGAACATTGTCGGCAAACGAGTCCGTCAGCCCGAGATCACCAGCCTTGGACGGCAAAGCCTCAGACCACAGCACCAGACCCGAACTGCCCGGAAAAATAGTGTGTATGAAGCTGAGGCGCTCCATACGATGTTCCGCCCACAATCGAGGACTGAGGACTTGGTCGAGGGCGCACAGCTCGTAACGCCAGCCAGTCTCGTAGACCTCCCACAAGATCGCTCTGATGAGGCGGGGAGGAGGGTTGGTAAGCGAGGCGATCGAAATGTACTTGCCACGCCATTCCACAGTTTCGGTGGGGGCAAAAGAAGAACCTTGTACCATGGCCGCTGCGACGTCACCGAAAAGCTCCAGCACGGCCAACTTGCGACCCTTGGCTGTTTTGTTGCCCATGCTGCTTTCGGGTACAGCCTCAAGCTCTTCCTTGGGTGGCACTCTGTGGAGAATCTCCCTCCACAGTTGAGGGGCAGGGAATTGTGTGGGGGGGTCATGGTCGAGCCGACTGATCCAAATTGGACGAATTGCCAACCAGTTCGTCATGAAAAGCTGGCAGCGCTCGGGGGTCTGGCCTGAGGCGAGCATGGCTGGTTCTGGGACACGATAACCTGGGTCGACCATGCCCTTCGTCACCCTGGACGGGTCTTTGTCCACGCACTTCATGGCGTTCTCCCAAACAGGGAGAGGTGCTGGCATCTCAGGCGTGCCTATCTCTTTCCACTTGTCTCGGCCACCGGCGTTATTTCCTCCACGGTACGTTAGTCCTCACCTGACGAATGATATATCAGACTACTTACTTGACTTGGGCCGAGCGCGCTCCTTTTGCACGGCTCTCCTTGTCTGCGCTTGAGTAGGCATTTTGCCTACGTGACTGGAAGCTTGAGGGACTGGGTTGCTGGGTTCGACCGTAGCTGTGTAGTGGCGGCGCGTATGGACATGGCGATGTAAACCACCAGGACCGCGGTAAAGACAATCGAAAGGACGGGTGGGTTTACTGCCTTCGGAGTACATGCTGCGAATGATGTCGTCGGGAAACGTAAACCTCACTGGTTTCTCAATGATGGTCCACGGAGTGATGGTGAAGTTGTGGCAGACCAACCATACCGGCACACCCGCGTGGAACAGCTCATCGCAGATTTTGGTGTCTGTGGTAAAGCAACCCATCCATTCAGAACGGACAGGGGGAGGGGCGGAGGATGGGTGGGCGATGTTCGGGAGGACGTAAAGGACGTAGTCGAGGAACGCCATGATGTCCAGGAAATATCGTTGGGCTTCAGCCACGAATACGACAACATCACGGAAGGTGAGAGGGTGATTGAGAAGGACCATGAGATCGTGGTCCAAAGCCTTCATAAGCCGACTGACGATGTCCTGCTTGTCCCCGCGTGTTTTTTTCCAGCCATCGTACCGTACAGTGGCGATCTGACGCAACGAAGCAACCCCCAATGCTTTGTCCTGCTTCAGTTTGCCAACAAGGAAAGCGGCGTGGGGGAGGGGCTCAAAATCTTCGAGGGAAGGGCGATACCATGCCCAGGAGAGTGGGTCAGGGGAAGGGTGACGATCACTTCGACGTATGCAGACAGCATATTCGTATTCTTTGCAATAAATTTGGGGCCACTGGAAACAGTCGACGGGCCCAAAGCGCCCATCTGCACGAGCACGCAATTCTTCGTCGCTATTGTGGGGTTCGGGGACGAAAGACATGTTGGGAGAGGTGCAAACGATCGTGCCATCGCTGTTGCAAGCAATAGATTTGGCATCGAGGGAGTTGAAGGTAACTTGGTGCCGAGTGAGCTTAATGATACAGAGACAGCCCGACAAGACTCACCATCGTCAGCGCGGGTTTGAGGAGCGTACCTGGACACAGCAGTGGCCATGATCAAGGTGACTATCAAAGTTTACCATGGGATTATGATTAGTACCTAATACCTATACGTTACACGAACATGCGTACATACCTCTTTGTAAACCGGATGACGCGTGATACGAGGTGGCGACGGGGCGACTCGATGGACACAAAGTCCACAAGCGTTCTCTGCGCGACGCAAAGTCTGACCGCAAGGGGAAAGTTTGAGCGGCGCAAAGCCAACTCAGGGAGAAAGGGGAAGGCCGCGGGAAGAGACCTCAGATCGGCACGAGATCTTGACGAATGGCGCTGGCGAGGGTCGGCGAAGGCAGCGACCGAGCTCGAGTCTTGGGTAAGCCTTGAGGGAGCGTTGGTCGACGAGGGCGACAGAGCTAAAGCCTTGAGGAGCGTCGTTGTGGAATGTGGGAACTTGAAGATCCTGGTGAAACAAACAATAACCAACACAAGCGGATTAGTAAGCAGGGAATCTTTGAGTAAAACACTCGCAGTACGAATGCCACCACTAGGCTCATCAGACGGCCAGCCAATTGGCACAGAATTTTCTAGCCCAGAACATCCTGCGACGATGACTACAACACCCCCCACTTCCAACCTGGACCTCAGCTCCTCTCCCCTCAATGGCCGAGTCAACGATGATAACCGGATTCCACACCCTCATAAACGCACTCATCTGCAGTTCTCTTTACCATCTGAGGAGGCTGTTCCTCAGTCTGCTTGGGACCCTCGTAAGAAGGTCAAGACAGTGTACACAACTGTAGGTCTGTGTGCTGTGACGTGGACACGCATCATTGACGACTACATGCAGGTCTCAGCGAGGAAGTCTCGAGAGGTTGAAGACCTTCATTCACTCCGCATGCTAGAACTTTCCAGGGCAAGCCGCCGGGCTTTCGGTGCACATGTGCAATATTGTCGTCTTCGTCTTCAAGAAATCGAGGTTATGCGGACCATCGCAGTTGATGAGTGCGAAGAGGCAGAAGCTCGTTTGAAAAGAGCGGACCTACAGATTGGAGAAATAAGGCATCTTCTGCATGCCAATGGTACAGCGCTAGGGGACAGCGGTATTGTACTACTTGGTATGGACGACCAATCTTCATCTAAGGAGGGGGACTGGAAATCACCCACCCCTTCTGACTACGACCATGATACCTGACCTACAATGTGTATGACCTTGTATATGGCATTATCACCCATACATACTATGTCTATATGTGGGCCTGAGGTACTGTAGGTTCAAGCTGCATCGCAAATGTCTTTTTACTCTCACAACACAATTCATCCATGAGTTACTAAAAGACAGAGGGTGTATAGAATAAATGAAGTAGCAACGCTCGGAAATACTATGAACACGAACTGTGGATGCCGTTGGAGAAGTGACGAAGGCGGGAGGGGAGACGTATGTTGAGCAGGGCGTGGCCAACGGGGTGGGGTGCCAGTGGAGTGCGCGAGCGGTGGGGTATGCGGGTTGTACTGGTCGATTCCGAGGGCGGGAGGCGGCGGGAGAGGCGGCGGGAGAGGCGGGTGGGCAGGGGGCGGGGGTAAGGGGATGGGGATGAAGGGAATGTAAGTTCGAGGTCCGACCCACAGGAAGGTTCAATCCCCGCATTGTCAGCCGCGCGCGGCAGGAGGACCCACCCAAACTTTGCTCACCACGGGCGTTTCCGAGATTCAAGCGCCGACAAATGTCGGCCGTGCGCGGCACAACCCACCCATACTGGCACCCAAACCCACCCAGACAAACTACGACCCAAACCGGCCATTTCAGGGACGCCCTCGTGGCAGTAGGGCTAAGGTCAATTTCTATTGCCCTTTGTTTGCTGTTATTACTAATCCGCTTGTGTTGGTTATTGTTTGTTTCACCAGGATCTTCAAGTTCCCACATTCCACAACGACGCTCCTCAAGGCTTTAGCTCTGTCGCCCTCGTCGACCCTCGCCAACGCTCCCTCAAGGCTTTAGCTCGGTCGCCCTCGTCGACCAACGCTCCCTCAAGGCTTACCCAAGACTCGAGCTCGGTCGCTGCCTTCGCCGACCCTCGCCAGCGCCATTCGTCAAGATCTCGTGCCGATCTGAGGTCTCTTCCCGCGGCCTTCCCTTTTCCCCCTGAGTTGGCTTTGTGCCGCTCAAAGATTCCTCTGCGGCCAGACTTTGTGTCGCGTAGAGGCCGCTTCCGGACTTTGTGTCCATCGAGTCGCCCCGTCGCCACCTCGTATCGCGCGTCAGTGGGGTTGAAGACTCGTTGAAGCGTTTCCCCCCTCCCCCCTTTTTTTTTATTAGGGGCGCATCACGCCTCCAGCGGATCTCTCCGATTTACAAAGAAGTATGTACTCATGGTATTCCCCCTCTTGCCGTCAGCTCGCGTATTTTACAGTGTGGACCGCCGTCATCATGCATGCAGAGCAGCAACATGGATCGATCCGATGTATCCCGATATAGATCGCTGAATAGGATCCTCGTCCTCTCAAATGGGTTCAATACAGTCCTACCGCGTTTTTCTGCTAATCACGGTAGATCGATTCGATGCGGTCTCCTTCAACAGATAAGCGAGGCGACCCCCTGCCGCCCGTGATGTCCAAGCAGGCTCAACGGTATGTACCCGATGTGATTCTATCCCGATATGCTCATAGAATATGATCCCCGTCCCCCTAAAACAGGTTCAATACAGTACAGGCAGCGCGTTTTTTTTGCCAAATCACAGTAATCGATTCGATGCAGCCCTCTTCCACATGCAAGCGAGACGATCCGGTGAAAATTTGTATGTATATAAGCAGCGAGTACTAACTTTTCCACCCCCAGTTTTTCTCGAGTCGGACTACAATGTCCACCTACCCAACCCAAGCCGGCTCAGATTCGGCTTTCGCCAATAATTACCCTGGCTACAACACCACTGATGACCCTCAGGTGTCACCGACCACCAACACCCACCCAAGCCAAGCTGTCTATGGCACTGCAGATGGCTCACCGGTGTCAGCTACCACCGGCACCTACCCAAGCCAAGTTGTCTCGGAGTCGACACTTACCAACAGTTACCCCGGCCACAGCACCGCAGATACGTGGTTTATTCCACAGCAATCCGATCTGATCAACGTAAGGTACTGTTCTACTACCTACGAGTTGTTTACTAATTCCCAAGCAGGTTTCGGGCCCTGAAACTGATGCTCGGACATCCCATCAGAAACAAACGGGTGCTTACAGGGTCCTGACTCAGGACCGGCAGGACCGGCGCCGTGCGTTTGGAGACACAATCTACACTGTCCCCTCCCGTCAGTCGACGCCGTCATTATCAGCTTCGCTATCAGTCTCGCACACACCCTCGCTTTGGTCATCCGTGGACGAGGTTAGTATTCCCAAACATCGTGCCCCTCGAGGAACTTACAAGAAAGCCATGGATGCCAACTCGTTGAGTTGGTATCCATCGAACATGAAAAATGTATTGACGTACGCGCGGCGCTCGCTAGTAAATGACCTGGTCAACAAACTTGGATGGCCGTATGGCAGGGCGGCACGCGACGCATACAAGACCTCCGTAGAGGAGGCGATGCTACAAGCAAACAAGACCCTGCACGAACGTAAGTTGCTTGATTTTTGTATTCTATATACTAACATGCGGTAATAGAGGTTCTTCTGACACACGAAATGGAAACTGTGGTAAGATTGTTCGTTCTCTTCTCTGGCTCCCCTTTGATGTATGTCGTAGATACTCAAAGGACCCAGCCATGTGTGCTGCAAGGCTGTTGAATACGCTGAAGAGTTTGCCGAAAAGTTTTTTGTGATGGACGACACTGAATTACTCACTAACCTGCTCAAATACCAAGCATGGAAAGTTTCATATCTAGATCTAATCTTGGATCATCAGAAACCCTCGTTCTTTTTTAATGAACATAATTCCACGGTATGTTGTTCTCAACAATAATCGCCACTGTTTTTCTGATCAATGATCATGCAGGGTGACGTTGTCCGATGGTTTGGAAACTCAATTCTGGAATCCTTTCACCTCAACTTTTGGTATACACATAATGCTTCGCCTGTCATGCACTTTTCATCAACCTACCATACAATGCCCACCCAAATGTATGCCTTATCTGCCACAGTGGTACATGTGTCCATCCGTGACCTGGACAGTGGCACTGAACACAACGTACTAGCTCCTTTGTGCCTGCCAGCGGGTTGCAATGGGGCGGAAGCACAACTCCGGGAACACCTTGCCGTTCTCCGGTGAGAATTATGGACCTGTTTTTGATGCATACCATTCCGCATTACTTCAATATCTGAACCATCCAGACATTGGTCAGGTCTTCAAAGAGTGGCTCGATTTCCTGAATTGTCAGGGACTGTAAGTAGTAGGTAATTTATTCTGAATTGAAGCTGATAACACATTCTGATAGGAAAAAGCTAGAGTTGTCGAACTCTACTCCGTCATCACTGAAAGCAGTACCACCAGTCTATGTCCCACCTCCCAGGCAGGCCGGATCACACATAGTCTCTGACCTGCAACCTGAGGCATCAACATCCCATTCCTTTCCAGTGGAGTATGGGTATTATCCAGAGGAAGATGAGTTTCTGACTGGAATCCCGTTCAAATTCTGATCCCATCGTATGTATGGTCATTTGATTGGGGAGTACGCCCGGACAACATATCGCATTCTACGCCTACGTAGGAACTACCATTCGATATGAGCACATATATCATTCCATGCATATCTAGGATAGGGAGTACAAATGAGCCTGCCACCCACCGCCGCCACCCCGATATGGCCCACTGTTGTCCATTCCGCTGCCGTTCGCACCTGTTCCTATGCCTAGAAAGATACAGTTATTTGCAAATGTGAGCAGATGGCTGAACAGCCATCATCTCCCATTCGGATTGATCCTGGGATAAACTTGATGAGCAGTCCAGTAGCAGAAAAGGCCACTCACACACAGGCAGAGGACGCCGAGATACCCTTGAATGCGTACATTATTCCTGTAATCGTCCTGTAATAGGCACTGGCGTTACAAGGACTTTTCATAGCACGGCCGCTCCAGGAAGCAATCAGCCGGCCTCTTGTCAGTCCACTCACCCAATCTTGAATTATATATTGACATGCCTCACTTTGTAGCTGGCTTGGG
>JBBPRE010000093.1:0-17426 GCA_038092935.1 Boletus roseobadius
ACTGTCGTGTCGAAACGTGGCAGCCCTACGGCTATCTCTGGAAGCCCATTGTCACCTTTGCATCACAGCAGACCTTTCTCACCCTACCGTCATGCCGCCACGAACGAGGATCTTCTCCACGCCGCATCTGCTGCGGCTGCACTGACCCAGAAAGCGGTTTCTCAGGTCGGCTCTCAAGTGGCTTCGCAGGTTCATTCACAGGTGAACGGCGGAGGAAGCAAGATCTCGCATGTTTCGCAACATACACACATGACCCACCAATCTCATCACACGCAGTTGACGCAGCGCACTCATCAGTCTTGCCAATCTCGTTCTCAGCGTTCTCAAGTTCCCGGTGACGAGGACAGGACAGCTACCCCAACGCCTTCGCGTCCTCCCTCGCCCTCTTTCTCGCTGAACGCGACTGAAGAGGAGATGGTTGCTCAAGCGCTAGCAGCACGTGGTGCTGGTGATCGCACTTCCTATGCGCCGAGTGCTTTGGAACCTGAGGTTGTGAATTCTCACTTCCATGACATGGACCTTTGCATCCTTCTCCACCAGATGGACGATATGAACACGCATGAGATTGTCAAGAAGGCACTCCGTAAAGCTGTTCGACAGCGTGTGAAGAAACTGGGAATGAAGTACGATGCCGAGGTATCAATACTCTATTTCTTTTCAATGTTTACGACATTTATCATTTGTTTTCTCACAGTCGATCAAGCAGTATCGTAAGTCGTTCCATGACCACGACCCAAGTGTCCACCTCGACGGGGACTGGGAACCCACAGTTCCGGTAAGTACATTTCTAATCATGATTTATAGTCAATAATATGAACCCATTGTTCAGCAGGAGCCACCTGACTGGGCCAAAGAGTTGATGAATGGAATGATCAGGGTGCATGAGCGCCTTGACGTCTTGAGCCCCCAGTCTTTTAATGCATCTATCCCACCTCGCAGCCAGCAGTCGTATGCCGAATCCTCCGACTCACGTCAGCAATACCGCGGCGGGGACACCGAGTACACTGAAGCCGATGACCAATATGGACAGACACCCCGCACACAGACTGTCAACATCAATACACAAGTGACGGGCACTATGGCAGAGTCGATGTACCAAGCTAACGAGACCGAAATAGTTGGTGAGTGACGACCGGCGGGTTGTGAGGTGCGTTCTCATGTTGGTTGCTCCGTGCAGACGAGGAGTATACCACTGGCGGGAACAGTACCCAGCGATTCGGAGCACAGACCTTGACTCACGACTTTTTGAGCGGGGATCGTGACGATTCTCCTGGACAACAATTCCTAGAAGAAGAGTTGTATAAATTGCGAGTGAAGCCTGGAGGAAGCCAGTCTGCGGTCACTCACAAGACGTGGGAGGTTGCTCGAGATGATCAAGAGGAGTACGGGGAGGCCCACGGTGCGTTTACCGAGTCCGGTCTCCCAGAGATTCCGGACAGCGGTAATTATACCGAACGCCGAGTTCCATCACCTCCCTTGCCACCTATTCCGCAAGAAGGGAGCAGACGGGATCTCGTTCCTTCACAAAGCTCACAGGTATGGAACTCTGGACACGAATCTAACGAGGCGACACCGCCGCCACCGCCGTGGCAACGCATTCACCAACGATTGCTCGGTTGGGCTATCATCTGGCCAATGAGCGAAATCGATGCAGCTCTCAAGAGCACCACTCGAGGACAACAAGTCGATGAGGTCGCTTTGAGTATTTGGTCGACACAAACGTACAAACGCTACGTAAGGAGTCGGATGACGGATGTTCCTGGAGGCAAAGTGGATAGACTCTTCGTACCCCCTAACGTGGCAGATGCTATCAGCACTGCAGTGTTCAACGGACGACACGGAGATGCCTGTGGAATGCTGAGAGAACTGTGGGCACCGTTTGGATTTGATGGTGCTCCGCGGTTGATTGTCGTGCTGGCGAAGCATCGCTCGGACGCGAATCACTGGGTCGTGCATAGGTAAGTAATCCATCCCTTGATTTTGTGGAGTTTTTGAGCCAATCTTCGTGCCGTAGATTCTCCTTGCCAGATGGTGCACTGACAACATACGATTCATACCCCGAGCGAACGCTCCCCGATGGCCGGGTGAGTACATTATTAGATACCCCTATGAACCTGCTAATTCTAGTCTAGCCCCTCGGCTGGTGGTTCGCAATCCGTGTCGCATGGCCCGGCGCAATCTACGCAAACCCCGACCACCTCATGCAAAAGATGGTGCGCCTCCACCGACCGATGCAACTCAACATCGACAACTCGGTCGCTTCCGCTGGCATTTGGCGCAACGTGCTGATGGGCTCGCGTGCGGAGCGCAGCCTGGACCTCGAACGGCTCCGCGATCTCATCAACACGGAAGTGAAAAACCTACGACAACGGAAACTGCAAGGAAAACTCTCCATCAGTTCACCCAAGCCGCACTATGAGGACATGTAAGACGGACGATTACAAACAATTTCTCTTTCTTTCCTCTTTCTCTTTTTTCCACTTCCTCCCTCTACAGCGTATGGATCTATTGTATGTACGAGTTTGATTTCTTTGATTTCTCTTTCTTGATTTTACATTTGCTATTCACTGTGCTACTGTGCGAGGATGCGATTGCGGAGGGCGTTGATGCCGTTGTTGAAATGTTGAAGGACGAACGAGATGTTGATTCCCAGTACATGTATGCGTACAATAAAACAAAGTAAACTGTTTCAACCACTTGATGGGTCACTATACGATACATACTCGACTAGATACAACACCGCATGTACATGATGTCCGGCAAAGGGCGCTGCTGAGCCGCCCTGTAGGACGATAAACAAAGTTTTTACATAAAATAAAATAAAATCCATCCTCAGAGTCTGCTCCTCTTTGTCACACGTCGATCACTTGCTCATGTTTCCATTTAAGTGCCACCACTGGAGACCCCTAAATTTGATTATCCGTTGTAAGTTCAAACATCGACGAGCATGATCACCCAGTGCATCTTTCCTGCAGAAATCACCTGCTACATTCTCTATTATACGGACCCTCGAGACATCGTCCGGTGGCAAACAGTACGTCTGTTTCTCGTTGGCTGACATTACGAGTTCTAGTTGGCACATAGCTTACTTATACCCCTCTCTGATAGGTTTCAAAGTGGTTCCGCACCATCGCCAACGATGCTATGCTTTGGGCGACCTTGTATGCAAATGTACCCTTCCCCCGTCCCCCCGGACCATTTCCCTCTCAATCGACCGAGTCTCTCCAGCAGACGCTCGTGAAATCGGCCCGGCTCGCGCAGTCATGGACGACACGGACTATGCGAGACCTATCAAGCACCAAGGTCCACCTCAAAGGGGATCCAAGCACGTCCCCTAAACTCATCTCCGGACGATGGCTCCTTTCTTGCGAATCGGAGAGACGATTCGTGCTATATGATGTCTATGCTGGTGCCGAAACGCATGCACGGCAAGTATTGTGGGAGAAGAACAAACCGGTGGTGTCATCCTGGGATATGTGTTGGATGACAACCGCGGAGGGCCAGTGCGTCGTGTATGTGGCGTTGCAGTTTTCTAGCAAGCATCGGGAGGAGAATTCAGAATCGTGGTGTGTCTGCATTTGTCCTCTCAACCTGTCTTTCCGCAGAGGGCTTTTCATTTGGACGCGTTCTCATTCATCTTCCTATAGGCAGTTATTAGAATTTCGGCTGGATGATCGGTCTGGCGAGCTGTACGAATCCGCTGCCGTGGACCCCCCTAAATACACGTCCTTGGCCAGCGTGGTACTACTCCATGACGGAAAGTCACCGTTCCTCTATATCCTGGCCACCCGTACGTGCGTGGTGTTTGATACGCGAACACGTGCATTCTATAAGCTTCCCAAGTTCCGTATTGCACTGGTATGTGTTGGCTTATACGAGTGACGCATTTGGTTCATGGGGAATACTAGGACGAAACGCGCAAGGAAGTACAACCAGAGAGTTTCCCGGTGGACTATCGTTTGGCATTTACAGAGACATATCTCATCGCTTTCTGCTACCTTTACAACATCATGGACCGTATCACTGTCGTGCAAGTCTTCACACTTCCTCCCGATGGGTCTCCAGTCGAGAAGGGCAACCCCGCCTTTCGCCTCACCCATGAAGGCGTCTTGGATTTCTTCCGCGTCACGAATGTTGAGGTCTTGAAGCCTTCTGTTGACCCCATCACTGGGGCTACAACCGTGAGGCTTCTAGATCCCTACGCTCGCCATCATGATCCTCAGGTTACACGCCTCGATTTGACGCTCCCCGAGCCCTCTGCCGTCGATGTCTTACCATTGACCATCGAATTGCAGCACATCGGCTTCCCGACCGACGGAGCGCCAGGAACCCGCTATCAATCCCGCTTCCAGTACGTCGACGTATCCAACGACGGCCAAGTGAGAGGTTTCTTTAGGGGCATACCTCCACAAGTCTTTTTAGAGACGGACAATGATCATATGATGAAGTTTACGATCGATACTACTCAAGAGCCATGGGCCATCGCTTGTGGCAAGTTATCGCCCGCTGAATGGAGTCACATCGAGGATGGGTGGGTCGAAGATGTTATGACGTTTGATGGTATGAGAGGCAAGTTGTGTTTTACTGATCCCAGGAACTATAAGATTGTCGTTGTTGTAGACATTGAGTAGAATGTGTGGAATGGCTATAAAGGTCGATCCGGAGGTTGCTTGTTTTATTGTTACTGTAATTCAAACTCGTTGGTGCACTGCGCTAGAAAGCACGTACGGATGCGACCGACCGGGATGTTTGGGGCCATAGAAATGGCATCGGAATCTAATCTTGCTTCGCCTCCCACCCTGGAACTTTGGCACTTCAGACTTGCGTTACCTGAGGATGGGTGGCGAATTTATAGCATGGTTGCTTCGACGCGTCGGACTGCCCCGAGTGAGTTGAGGTCATGGCGGACTCGGATCCGACATGGAGTTCGGTCGGAGTCGAAAGTGGGACCAGGAGGGCCCATTCCTTGTGCGAATGAACTACTAGGATGACGTGAATTCGTGCGAGAGGGATCGCTCAGGAGACGCACCTCCGCAGGAGAGCGGGAAAAAGAGGGTGAGCGACACAATTCAGGGCATTCCCGACAATGAATGCGCAAGATTCATCACAACTAACACGGTATCGGGAGACATGAATGCAGGAAAAAACGGCCTTAGGCTGCGTGAGGGCGAGTCATTGTGCTGAGTCTGCGAAACAGGCTTTAAAGCGGCCTGATTCGAGAGAATCGATCGTGGTTCCTATTGAATTTGATAGGGGAATCGTGCGGTCAATCTTGTTGGTATCTCAGCAAAGGAGGATCATCTTCCGCAGAAGGATCGCCCTGGCTTTTGACCCGAAGATGATACGGCGATGTGGAGTCTGAGCAGAGTGTGGGCCTGACGCACTCGCCCGCGTCGTCACCAACGCCCACTTGTCGCACGTAGCACTAGTATAAGCAAATTCAGCATATCGATAGCACCGTAGTTCACTATCATCCGCACCCCAATCACTCATCGACCCCCGCCTGAGGCCTGAATGATGGACCGTGTTATCGTAGGGGGTCCTTTGTCAGTCAATTACCAAATCGGGTATTCAGCACGGTGGCATTAGTGTCCCGGCCAGGACGACTCTCTTCCACCCACTTATGACTCGCTGGGTACACCCCATTTACATGCTGTGCGGCGCTTGATTCAAGTTACTTAAGCTGTAGCGGTTTCTGATGCTATGTATGAACATTTTCGTTTTCCCACCTTTGCAAACACGCCGACAACAGGCTAGCTTGCAACCAACTGTCACAACATCATCATGTCGAGCGTCGCACCACGGCGGTCTAGTGGCGGCGGTCCTCAGCCACATCTGGTAATCTCGAAAGACGATGAGTATCTCCCCCACACCTACACTTCGGCCGCGGTGGACCAACTCATATCCAGCTTAAAGTAAGTAAGTCTTTTTGGTAGCCGGTGGTATGATGATCCGATATAGTTTATTCATTGAAATCAACTTTCTTAGTGCCAATCTCCCTCCTCCACCAGATCTCACACCCTATATTTCCAGAGCCGATGATCAGTATTTCGCTGGAGGAGCTTTTGGTGATGTCTACAGATGTCGTTATACTCGTGGTTCCGCATCAAAAGAGGTCTGGCCGTAGGGTCGGCTCACTGTTGACTGCTACTCACTTCCCTTTCAGGTTGCTGTGAAGGCTTTCCGATTTAGGGCTACGATGGATGGCGATACGGATACGGGTGATAAATATGCCAAGGTAACTCACCTTATCTACAACTAACAAATGTGGTTTAAACTGTCTTGTAGATGCTCCGTCGAGAGCTCGGGATTTGGAAGAGGCTCGATCATATCAATGTCGTTCCGTTCCTGGGTATTGCATATGGCTTTGGAATGAGGGGTACAGTGTCGTTGGTGTCATTGTGGATGCCAAATGAATCTCTTCACACTTTCTTAACAAAGTATAATGACAATCTAGATGTGGTACACCGACTCCAGTTTGTGCGTCTACTTAATGCTGTCTGCTTTCGCGTCCTCTGACTTCGCACGGTAGCTACTGGATATTGCCAATGGGCTGCACTACTGTGGGTCGCTGTTATCATTCCAAAGGCTTGAAAGGATAACACTACGCAGTGCATTCTTTCCAAATCGTCCATGGTGACCTGAACTGTGTGCGTCGACGTAGAAACATTGGTATTGCTTTCGCCTAATCATAAGACAGAGTAACGTGCTTCTCGATGCAGATTACACTGCGCGCTTAGCCGATTTCGGCTACGCATCTTTGGTGGGGAATATTCCCGAAGCATTGTCCTATCTCCAAAGATCCACCACTCGACCAGGAGCCTTGCGCTGGAGTGCTCCAGAGCAAATTAAATCAGGAGAAATGTCTCAGAGGACGACTAAGAGCGATATATACTCCTTTGGATGCATCGGTCTCCAGGAAGGTCTGTTAGCCACGAAATGTGGGTCTATTCTGATTGTCCTGCAGGTGCTGTCCGGGAAACAACCATGGTCTGAATTACGGGAAGACATTGCTGTTGTTTTATGCTTGGCGACGGGCCAGAAACCAGGCAGACCTGAGTCTCGAACGATGAACGACGCGCACTGGAATTTTATTCAAGATTGCTGGTCACTAATGAATGGGCGGCCTGCTGCGGAGGCAATCATCTTCACCGTCCAACAGTTCTTGAGCTGTTGCCCACCATCCCGGCCTCTTCGTGACTTGCTGACGTCACGGTCGAGTAACAACGCCAGTCGCATGGATCCCTCTGCTGTGAATCCCTCTGCAGTGAATCCCTTTGCCGTGGGTCCCTTTACCGAAGGACCGTACTGTAAGTCCTTGTGTCATCCCCGAACTTGAATCGTTTTTTTTTATGGCTAATGCAACCCGGCCGTCTTACAGATGGACCCGTTCTGGACCCGTTCTTGGTCAAGGCCGTTGGAGCCGTCATTAAACTCAACCCGCTTCTCACGTCCGCGCCCGACACCCAAGATGATTATCTCCGGTGGAACATGCTCTTCCACACCAGCAACTGCTATCGGACGACCGAATTCCAGCAATCCTGGGTAATTGGACGGAACGCACCCGCAACACACCCGCGCCTGACATTCATGAACATCATATCCCGTGCATTCCCGTGGATGATCCAGGTACGCGCACAGAGTCCCGGACTGGGCATCACGTGCGGAGAGGTGTTGGATGCCATATCCACATACATGTACGGGGACGTGACGAAGATGGAATACGAGAACCTGCCTCTGGCAAGGAAACGGGAGATATGGGAGTCCTATCGATTCAATCGGTCTACGGATCTGAAGGCGCCAGGGACACGTCTCGGAGAAGGTCTGAAGCGGCTGGATTGGCTGGGCTCCATGTCGATGTTTGGAGGGCTTGTTACGAGCGATACGTTCGTGAAGGAGCACTGTGGGGACTTGTTACCTTGCACGTTTGAGTTGAAGTGTTTACTGAGTTCGCCGGCTGGAGAACCCATCGCGTCACCGTAGTCGGAGTCGGCCTGCTGCCAACAGTCGCCAACCTTCCCCACAATCGGTGACGGTGCACACGGCTGAGGACGACGAGGACGACGACTGATACCGAGGAATGAGGATAGAAGATATTTGTCTCTTGGTAGCATTTCGGATATCTGGATTTAGTTCGCGTCATACCACAGTTTAAGTATTCGTCGCTTTATTCATGTTACATAGATCTCGTCAGCGTTGTTATACATTTTGATTGTTGTCTTTCACTCGCAAAGTTGTGATAAGCAATAGCCCACTCGTCTAGACTCTCCTTCTACTATCTTCAGGATCACTCGGACTATACCGTTATCACTGTCATTCAAGCTTCTACACTTCCTCCCGATGGTCTCCAGTCGAGAATGGCAATTCTGCCCTTCGCCTCAAGCGCTGATGATGGGCAGCTCACGTCGCTATATGGATCCCTAGACCCCGCATACTCACTGCCAACAAGACTCGGACCACGTAATCTGAGGCTGGGTGCAATGGTGGAGTGTGTTGATACCCCCGTTACCACGGATGGACAGACGAGATGTCGGTTCCCAATACATGCCATACGCGTGCAATAGAACAAAGAAACTTTCAACGACTTGATAAGCGCCGGCGAAGCCTTGCAGAAAAGGGCAGACTTTGAGATGCAACGACGGATGTAACTAGACATTAGAATTTGAAATTTGATCGGATCGGATCGTCCTGAATCCGATTTAGTCCGCAAAACTACACTTTTCTAACACGACACTAGTTACACTCCCGGGATAAACACAAATATCTCCTATCCCGAGTTGATCCCAAGTACAGATGGGGTTATGTGTAACGTTATAATCCACCATGCAGGGGTATAACACTGAGCCAGGGGAGCGGCTGAAACCGCCGCGCTACTTTCCCTTACCCTCCTTTGCATTTTCAACATCGCTAACTGATATGCCTCCCTCAAACAGGGAAAGTGTAGACACAGGCACTGCCAATCATGAAAAGGATTTCACCGCCGTCGACGGTGCTAAAGATGTCGTGGAACTCAGCCCCGCAGAGCACGCTAGGCTACTGCGGAAAATAGACCACCATCTCCTGCCTCTAGTTTCCTTGCTATACTTTCTTTCGTTCCTGTGAGTTACCATGAACGTCTGGCCGGCGACCTGGAGTCTGACTAATGCTTTGATCTCCAGAGATCGTTCCAATGTCGGCAAGTATTATCACACGTCTATGCGTCGGACCACAGGGCTTATGCCATCTCTCAGGCAATGCTAAAGTTGCGGGTATGTCCACTGACCTGCACCTCGTCGGACTCAGGTATAACACTGCTGCTGCTGTCTTCTTCGTGCGGATTTCTCTCCTTGCATTCTTGAAGCATGACCAACGCTGCCTTAGTTTCTATACAGTCTCGCAGAAGTCCCGTCGTAAGTCGGGGCAGTATATCTTAATCCTATGAAATAACGATCGCGCAGAAATATCATGCTTAAGCTCTTTCGACCTTCCAGATGGAGTATGACGATCACTTTTCTCACGTAGCTTTTCCCATCTGACCGGATTTGCCAACGTAGTACCCGCAATTATGGTCGCATGGGGTCTGGTCATGACGCTTATGTCGCTTGTGAACACCTATCAAGGGCTTCTTGCGTAAGGGTTCGACAAACTTGCACCCCATCCCACTGACGTTTGTATCTATTTCGTGTAGCGCACGAGTTTTCCTCGGTCTCACAGAAGCCGGGTTGTTCCCAGGCGTAACTTATTACATTTCATTGTGGTATCCTCGTGCAGATCGGGCAATGCGCATTGCCATATTCTTCTCTGCTGCTACCGTCGCGGGTGCTTTTGGTGGCATTCTTGCGTGAGCACATCCTCGCTCTGTGCAATATGTGACTCACATGCTAAAAGCTATGTCATCGAAAAAATGGAAGGGTATGTGACGCTTGTAAAAAGAGTATTTTCTGCTGTCGAGCTTATTTCCCTCTGCCAGGATCGGTGGCCTTCATGGCTGGCAGTGGATCGTGAGCAATCTTTTAAAAAAAATATGTGGCGCAATATACTCACTTAAGGTGGTCAGTTTTGCCTGGAAGGACTTGGTGAGTCTCCAGTCCAACGGGAGGTGAGAGTGATCGGACTTGTGTTTCTACAGCTACGATGGTCGTAGCCTTTGTAGCATTCTTCTTCATGCATGATGTGCGCACCAATATCTACCTGATCCCGCATGGATGTTTGACGCCCCATGTCTAGTACCCGGAGACGGCGTCGTTCTTGACTGAGACTGAAAGACGCAATATCATCGGGTTGTTGAAGAATGATTCGCAAAATCTCGCGACGCACTACGACCACGAATTCGTTCTACAGGCCGTCAAGGACTATAAAACATACGTTCAAATCGGCTTATACATTGGGTATGTAAATTGCACCATCTTGCACCAGGCGGCCGCTCTGACGTTTGTACGAGCTGCTAGTTTACTCATCCCCATTTATACAATCGCTCTTTTCACCCCTACAATCATTAATGAACTCGGTTTCTCCGCTGCTAATGCCCAGTTGCTTTCCGTCCCTCCCTTCGTTGCGGGCTGTGTGTGTACCATTCTTGTTGGGATCTTTTCTGACATCCACAAACTCCGTGGACCATACGTGATGGCTGGGGCTTTTGTATCCTTGGCGGGGTACATTGTCCTGTATACCCAAACAAACCCTGGTGCCTCGTATGCTGGTGCCATCCTCGCTGCAGCCGGTGTATTCCCAACCATTCCTGTTGAGCTCGCACGGATTGGCTCAAATGCCGGAGGAGACGTGAAACGTGGCGTCGTCATAGCCATGGTGATTGGACTGTCAACTCTAGGAGGGTAAGCCACACGTTCTCATCTAGCATGAATTTACAATCTGATAGAATGGCAATAGAATCTGTTCATCGTTTATTTACCTTGATCCTCCACGGTTCCACGTTGGCCATGGGACAAACATGGGTTGGCTGAGCCTCTCGTGCGCCTCTATCCAATGACCACTACTATGTGTTTGCTGACCAAGTCGATGATCAGTATACTCCTGTCTGCGTTTGCGATGTGGGATTGCAACAGAATCAACAAGCAGAAGGAGGAGCTGTGTCACGAGTGTGGAATCACTGAGGATCGCATGGATGAGTTTCGCAACATGGGGGACCAAAGTCCCCTGTTCAGATATACCCTCTAGTTTAGTTGGGTTGATATCGAGTACCGCGTGTGACAACATAGTCATGTTTTCGTTTAAGCCACCACCGTGACTACAGTGGAGACCCCTAAGTTATCGGTTGTAACTTTTGACGTCGACGAACATGACCACCCAGTGCATCTTTCCAGTAGAACTCATCTTCCTCATTTTCTATCACACGGACCCTCGAGATATCGTCCGGTGCCAAACGGTATGTCTGTTTTTCATTGGCTGGAATTGCGAGATCGAGTCCGGTCACATAGTATACTTATACCCCTCTTCGGCAGGTTTCAAAGTGGTTCCGCACCATCGTTAACGATGCTCTGCTTTGGAAAGCCTTGTATGCAAATGCACCCTTCCCCCGTCCCCCTGGACCATTTCCCACTCAATCGACTGGGTTTCTCCAGCGGACGCTCATAAAATCAGCACAGCTCGCGCAGTCATGGACGACACGGCCAATGCGAGGTCTATCGAGCACCCAGGTCCATCCCAAAGGTGATTGGTACACGCCCCCTAAGCTCATCTGTGGCCGATGGCTCTTTTCTTGCGAATCGAAGCGACGATTCGTGCTACACGATGTCAACGCTAGTGCCAAGGCACATGCACGGCGAGTTTTGTGGGAGGTGGAAAAGCCGGTGGTGTCGTCTTGGGATATGTGTTGGATGACTTCTGTGGAAGGCCAGTGCGTTGTGTATGTGGTATTGCAGTTTTCCAATCAGTATCGGGAGGGGAATTCACCATCGTGGTATGTCTACATCTGCCCTCTTTGGACGTGTTTTCGGATGCATTCATCCTCCTATAGGCAGTTGTTAGAGTTTCGGTTGAATGACCGGTCTGGCGAGCTGTATTACTTCTCTGCCGTGGACCTCCCTGAATCCATGTCCTTGAATGGCAGGGTGGATCTCCGTGGCGGAAAGTCACCGTTCCTCTTTATCCATGCCGCCAGTGTGTGCATGGTGTTTGATACACGAACACGTGTATTCTCAGGCTATAAGCTTCCCGAGTTCCGTATTGCACTGGTATGTGATGATTTATACCTATAAGTGACGCATTTGGTTCATAGGGAATACTAGGACAAAACGCGCAGGGAAGCACGCGGTTACGTGCTGAGAGATCGGATGGCATTCACAGATACACATCTCGTCTCTTTCCGCTACCTTCAGGATAACTTGGACTATATCACTGTCATTCAAGTTTTCACAGTTCCTCCTGATGGGTCTCCAGGCGAGAATGGCAACTCTACCCTTCGCCTCACCCATGAAGGCCTCTTAGATTTCGAAGTCAGGAATGTTGAGGTCTTGAGGCCTTCTGTCGACCCCGTCACTGGAACTACAACTGTGAGGCTTCTAGATTACGCTGTTCGTGATTCTCAGGTCACACGCCTCGATTTGATGCTCCCCGAGCCCTCTGCTGTCGATGTCTTACCAATGACCGTCAAAATGCAGCACATCGACTTCCCAAACGACGGAGCGCCGGCAACCCGTCGTCGAGCTGCCTTCCTGTATGTCGATGTATCTGACAACGGCCAAGTGAGAGGTTGCATTAGGCGGCCACCTCAATTGTCCTATCGAGGGACAAGAATCTACGAACGTATCATGAAATTCACGATCGATACTACTCATGATCCATGGGTCACCGCTTGTGGCAAGTTATCGCCCGCTGAAGGGCATTACATTGGGGATGTGTGGGAAAGCAGGATTATCACGTTTGATGGCATGAGAGGGAAGGTGTGTACTGCTCCTCTGAACGATAAGACATTTGCTGTTATAGACATCGAGTAGAATGTATGGATCAGTTATTAAGGTAGACCCGGGTAAATGGCGGAATTACTTGCTTCATTGTTAATTCGCCTCGTTGGTGCACTGCGTCCGCAAAGAGAGAACACGTACGGATGCAACCGACCAACTCGCGTCATCATGGAGTGTTCGGAAGCATAGAAATGGCGTCGAGATCCTGCTTCACTTCCCACCCTGGAACTTTGACACTTGCCATGCCTGTACATGCATGGCGAATTTACACCATGGCTCCTTCGACGCGTCGGACTGCCCCGAGTGTACAGTTAAGGTAATGGGGGCCATTCGTACGAGAGTGATCGTTCAGGAGACGCACCTGCGCAAGAGAGCGGGGAAAAGAGGATGAGCTACACAATCAAAGCGTTCCAGAAAACGAATTAGCAAGATTCATCACAACTAACACGGTATCCGGAGACACGAATGTAAGAAAAAAAACGGCCTGCGTGAGAGCAAGTCATTGTGCCGAATCTTCAAAAACAGGCTTTAAAGCGGCTTGAATTGTATGACGCTCCATCGTGGACAAAAATCAGCGCGTTTTTTTAGTCATCGCATGCGCGTTTTTTTGTCTCGCGCGTTTTTTTCTTGTCCCAGAAAGAAAATATAGGTGGACGTGTGTTTTTATGCTGTAGTTCAAGTTCAAAATGTACCATATCAATGCACTATCATGAGTAGTAGTCTAGACAAATACGCGAGAATGTGTAGACTAGCTATATAGATGTCACAATGTGGCCGCCGCCCCCAAACACAAGCGCCATGACGAAGATGAGGGCGAGGGCGACGAGGGTACACAAGAACGATGATGAGGGCGAAAGCAAGGACGAGAGCGGGTGAGGGCCAGGCCCCGGGTAGGGCGAGGCAAAGGCCATGATGAAGACGAGGGTGAGGACAAGGATGAGGGTATGCAGGAGTAACGGCACAATGCACAAAATCGCATGTTGTACCATCGCTCCTGCACACTCAGGGAAGGTGGGCCAGGGTGAGGGCCGGGGTGAGGACGAGGGCCAGGGCAAGGACAAGGGTATGCAGGTGCCGTCGCTCCTGCACGCTCGGGGAAGGTGGATGAGGGCGAGGGCGACGAGGACGAGATGAGAGGACAACGGCGATCGGCGGCGACAGCACAGCCCCAGGCCCCAAGACAATAACAATATTAATAATTACATTATTACTTAATTTAGTTTTGATACATATTTTACAAAATAACGGTAGCTCATCAACCCACGCAAGTACAACACAGTACAGAGGATTAAGAGAAGCTCAGAGTCAGCGCTCGGCGCCACACTGGACGGTATCAAGCAGGTGCAATGAGGTCACGTGAGTGTTAATAACTACCCGGTCAAAAATAACTATGTTATTATGTAATATTTAGGTTTGCGCCCGTACCCTACAAGTCAGCACCATACCCACTCCAACAATGCTGATTGTGCTCGGCTTCTGCAAAACAACCCGAAGCATGAGGGCCTCATCCACATGGCGGGAGCTAAATGTCGATCCTACCACTCTCCAAGTCAGCAAGTTCGAAGAAATGACCCGCTAGGACTTTGTTGGTCCCGGGCTGTACCCCACTTACATCCAAGAAGTCTTGCCACCACCCACTGCCAACCCCTTCGCCTGGCACTCCCATCCTACATATTTCAGCTTGCCAACAATGCCTACTATGACTACTATCCCTTCTAGCGAACGCAACTTCCATATTTTCTATTAAGAGTTCGAAGAATTGATCTCTTTGTTGGGTGCCGCTTCACGGCAGAGAGATGGAGTCAAAGGCAGTCTCACCTAGAGATAGCTACTCTACACATTTTCGCATACTCGTCTGGTGCAATCATACATTTTGAACTGCTGGATGTCCAAACCTATATATTTTCTTTCTTGGGACGAGAAAAAAAACGCGCAAGACAGAAAAAAAAAATTCGATGACTAAAAAAACGCGCTGATTTTTGTCCACGATGGAGCGTCATAGAATTGATCGTTGTTCCTATTGAATTTGATACGGGAGTCGTGCTACGATCAACTTTGCTAGAAGCTCAACAAAGGAAGGGGACAGTTATTCCTTCCCTGCCCCCAACTTCTGTAGAAAGCCTGGCTTTGGACGCGAAGGCGATACGGCGAGATGGAGTGTGAGCCGGATAATCGATGTATGTTCTGCCTCATTGTCAAATGCCCAAAGTCGCGAGACTACGGAGCTCACGTTGCTATCTCCCTAGACCCTGCATACTCTCTGCCAACGAAACCACATAATCTGTTTGGGGAGTGGACGACGGCGATGTAGATGGGTTCTCCAACTTGAAGGCCTAAAAATATGGTTAATCGCGTCGTGTGTCGCTCCAGGTTACCTCGAATCACGCACGTTGTACAAGAGGTCTACATCACGGTTCAGAGCATCCCGGACGTGTTCTGATCGATCTTTGGACAGTTTCTGGTGCTTTTTCTTCGCGGCGTGCTTCACACTAATGTTTTGATCGCTGGTACCGGACCGAGTTTTGGTGGGATTGGACTTGCGGTTAGTTTTGCGTCCCATAGCCGTTGCAATAAGAGTATGGCCCGCTTATGTCAGCCGGGTGTTGGACAATCATTTGCAACGCGGTCGCCGTATGCAACGTTCGACTCGATAGCTACTTTTAACTTTATTTGTCTTGCTGGCAACTACCCGACGCGACCCAGAAAACTCAGAAGACACGGTACCCTTTCAATTGAAGCAGTCGCGACCCAACGAGATTCAGAACAATGGCAGACACTCCAACTCTGAGTGTGACTTTGCTTGGTGCCGGTCAAGAGGTTGGACGATCCTGTTGTGTACTCCAATACAGAGGCAAAACTATAGTTTGCGATGCCGGGGTTCACCCTGCATACAGTGGAATGGCATCTCTACCATTCGTCGATGAACTTGACTGGAGCACCGTGGATGCCATTTTGATTACGCAGTACGTTATGAATCATCGTCCAGGCCAAACACTAATTCGTGCTACACAGCTTCCATCTTGACCATGCAGCTGCACTGACCTACATTATGGAGAAGGTCGGATTTGATATATCGTTCATGTCTTACTTCGATTGACTTTTTCGCAGACCAATTTTAAGGACGGCAAAGGCAAAGTGTACATGACACATCCAACAAAGGCTGTACATAAATTCATGATGCAAGACTTTGTTCGTATGAGGTTTGTCGTCCATCTATGCTTGTCATAGATCCTGCGTTCAAGTGTAAACAATTCAGTTCCTCGTCGTCCGATGCCTTGTTCACACCGTTGGAACTGTCCATGTCACTCTCTTCCATCATCCCAGTCTCGGCACATCAATTAATCACGCCGTGTCCGGGTGTTTCCTTCACACCGTATCATGCTGGACACGTGCTGGGAGCTTGTATGTACTTGATTGACATTGCAGGCCTTAGGATTCTTTACACTGGCGACTACTCTCGCGAAGAGGATCGTCACCTGGTGAAAGCGGAGATTCCTCCAATTCGACCAGATGTACTCATTGTCGAGAGTACGTATGGAGTACAAAGTTTGGAAGGAAGAGAAGAAAAGGAACTACGGTTCACGAGCCTGGTACACTCTATCATCAGGCGTGGAGGGCATGTTCTGTTACCCGCGTTCGCTCTGGGCAGAGCACAGGAGCTGCTTCTCATTCTGGACGAATACTGGAAAAAACACCCCGACCTCCACAATGTTCCGATATACTACGCGTCAAGCCTTGCAAGGAAATGTATGGCGGTTTACCAGACCTATATACATACGATGAATGCAAACATTCGGTCCAGATTTGCGAAGCGCGACAATCCGTTTGTTTTCAAGTGAGTATCCTAGTCGTTATGATTCTACTGCGCCATGTTTATGTCTTTCGCAGGCATATCTCGAATCTCCCTCAGCCACGAGGGTGGGAACGGAAAATCGCCGACGGCCCTCCGTGCGTTGTGCTTGCTAGCCCGGGCTTCCTGCAAACGGGACCTAGTCGCGAACTACTGGAATTGTGGGCTCCGGATCCGAGGAACGGTCTTATTATTACCGGATACTCCATCGAGGGCACACTCGCTCGGGTGAGTGGTAGTTGGAATGGAACTAACTTTCATCGTCCTGCTTTCTCATCGTGTATCGTATTGTCGAAATGTCACATGTTGTTTTCCACCTCAATGTCTGAAGAACCTCAGCTTATCATTGCTTCAAAACTGTCTAGGATATTATGACGGAACCTGAAGAGATTATCTCCCTCAAAGGACACTCAATAGCGCGGAAAATTTCCGTGGATTATATCTCCTTCAGCGCCCATGTTGATTATTCGCAAAATTCGGAGTTTATCGAGCAAGTTAAGGCGCAACATGTTGTAAGTGATGATTCCAGACATCCATAGCACCGGTTTAGTGAACACTTTGGGAACCTTCAGGTCCTTGTTCATGGTGAACAGACTGCGATGGGCCGTTTGCGTGCTGCCATGACGGCTCGGTACAAGGATCGTGACGAAGACGTCAAAATTCATACTCCACGAAAC
>JBBPRE010000094.1:0-17366 GCA_038092935.1 Boletus roseobadius
GTCAGGATGGACACTTGTCCTTTGATATGGACGCCGAGGGGGAAGCGATGAATTTCCACGTGGGCACCACCTGTCCCATGTATATTCATGGATGGTGATCTACTAGTAGTCGACCCGAGCGCGTGTTCTAGCACCGCAAGTCCGACTCGGACGGGACCACCATGGGGGGCCTTTTTTTGAATCGTATCAAGGCCAGTGGTTCAGTGGTTTAAGGGTCCTAGTTCACTCTGAGTAATTCACAGGGTGGTTCTGCCATCTCTGTCGACGAAATAAAGTCCCAGGCCCCGCTCGTTTGTACATCACGATGATTATTGATACCAATCCAAATTGTTGGCGGCGATGTCTCCCTTGTTACATAGCACGCTCAAGGGGAAGAGGGCAACCCTCGATTGAAGCACGCACGTTAACACAAAAGTTCCCCACTGAACCAATTGACCGGTATTATGATGGGCATCCATGATGATGATGAAGCGCGCCATGATCTCCGCCGAACAAGTACCCTCTCTACTCTCCCACCAGCGGAAGCGTGACCTCGGTACATGACTCGATAGCCCCCCTCCACAGCGCATTCATCCCCGTCATCGTAGCCCAATCGCCAACGACGATCAAACCCAACCTAGCGCGCGTCCACATCACGTTCAACCGCCTCGGATCGTCCACGAACCCGATCTTGCGTGTCACGTTACACCGCAAGGTGGAGAACACGACCACGTCGGCCACCCGTCCTTGAAAACTGTCGATCATCACACAGGTGACCGAGGAGGATGGAAGGAGAGCTTTCAGGAGCGCGATTTGTTTTGTGTAGGGCGAAAGCGTGGCGATGGTCAGTTTGGTCTCCCAGGCTTCACTGGGTTGTCGTCCGTGCTCGTCTCGGCCAGGCGTCATTGTGGGGACGCTGGATGGGGACCGGAAGATCCCATGGTTGAGCGCCCCACTCACATTGAGCATGAGTTTTACAGTGCCTGGATGGGCGTTGGATGTATAGGGAAAAACATCATACGATAATAGATCACCTGGTGTGATGTGGCGATGCTGGGAATCTCCGAAAGCTCCGACTCGGCACGTGTCTCGGATCTGTCACTTCACGGATCTGTATGTTCTCGCCTGTTCTCTCCCTACTGTAATACCACCAAGTCCACCACGTCTACTGCTGATGTTCGAAACGATGAGCTCACCGCCATTTGTCCAGGCTTCATGCCACATCATTGCATTATGTTGTTGCCGTTTTTTTTTCCCTGTCCAGCTTCCCCACGACAACGACTCTACCTTGGAGAACGATCTTTCACTAGCTCATGCAGTGTGCGCTGCTCCCACGCTTATAGCGCACACTTCGAAGGGACTCTGAGCCTCAGTGGAATAGCATCACAAACATGCTAGACAACTTGCAAGCCGTCCAGTCTGAACACCTGGACAGAAGCCACATCATCTCCCAGCTGCGAGGAATGCAAACAGGAGGTACGCTCACAGGTTCTTTATAGATCCGTGCTGACAATCTATAGATATTCTTGTGTTTTTCATCCGAGCTCAAAATGCTGCGCTTGTCCTCATGCAGCAGGAGAACAGTATCCTGGTTGAGTCATTTGAGGTGTCCACAAGCAGTGGTGTTGCAGAAAAGACGGCGGGGTCTCTGATCTGTTCGTACCCTGGGTCGGCCGTCGAGATGCCGGACGAGGTGTTTGACGATGCGGGACTTTCAATCTGAACTCGCCAGTTTTCTCTCCGGCCCCAATGTCGTCCGGGCCGGTGCCTCAGCCAAGGTTATTTGGCATCACTCATGTCTTTGGTTCCTCATCAGGGTTGTGATCCAGATGTCTGTTGATCGCTCTCCTCTTGGGCATGCTTCCTACAAACGATTCATGCTGTTCTTCATATGCACCCCTGCAAGGGACACAAGTATTATAAATTCTTCTAGTGATCTGCTTCGTTTGATGTCATCTAAAATCTTCCGACGTTCAAGCAAGCTTGGCACCTCTACCTCCGAGTGGCTCTCTGAAATGGCGCTGAAGACATGCGTTTGTCTTCGAGAGATCCTTGACGGCAGGTGGATGCAACTGAGTACCCGCCTATCTCCATTTCGAAATCCATCCCAGGAGGAACTCATCAGGGACATGCAGCTCTCGCTTCGGGGCAGTCATGAATACATTTGCAGTGCTCTTGGGAATTCTCGTCATGAACCCCTCTGTATTCCTTTACATCCCAGCCATCATTCCCGCGGCACCGTTGATGATTTCTTGAATAGGTCCTTTGAGGAGGCATATGATGCCGACACTGACGTTACTCTCTATGATGCCGAGCAATCGGTTGAGCAGGGCATCGACGATGGGATTGCCCGTGTCATGAATGTGGAGGAGGCATGGACACAGCTCGAGATCTTGATGGATCAATACACGATAAAGGCTTTCAGTCGTTTGCGCGTCAATCCAGAAGGTCACCCCATCATGCTTCTGAGAGATTACCATGCTCGCTCACTATTCTCCTGAAATTCCGATACCTTTCGTGGAAACGCTGCTGCTGCGCAAGACAACATGCCTCCATCGCCTTTCTCGTGTTTACCAGTACCTCTGCACGCCAGTCTCCATTACGTCCGGGATGGTCTATACTTTCGAGTGCGACACTTTTGCTGTCCGTTATTATGACCACCCCTCACACCCCCAGCAAGTCAAAGATCACATCGCACACGACGCGATGGAAGAGATCGCTGGACGTACCGGTCTGCAATCTGGGAGACGTCTATCTGATGGCGCAGAGGCTTACCAATCGCCATTTCCCGCCTCGCCATTACACGCCAAAGTTGTCAACCGGTCATCTTCGAATTACAATGCCCGGCGTGCTTTCGCATCTGGCGTTCTGCCGCTTACAAGTTGCCCACCGCGTTGGGCCAGACCCACTTTGTCTGTTTCTGTCAAAGGACAATCTCGAAACAGCCCCACACTTCGTTATGCGGTCCAACATCTCAAGTGAGGTGCCCCAACTCTCTCAATATGGGAAAAGGGCTCTGCAGCTACTCGCGGTGCAACGTCTGGAGCCCGTCCATCTTGGCGATGGCAGACTTCTGCAAGACGATCAAACCTGAGTCCACCCGAGGGACCATGGATCGATATCTTCGTCCTATCCAATGGATTGTCTCCCATAAAAACCTGAAGGACCGCGACCAATTACTTCAAGTGTTTTGCTGAGCCCATTCGAGGCCGACAGGCTGATGCGAGACATCAGAACAAGCGAATACGTTCACCTTCATGATGTATACGCACCGCGCACATCCCAGCGAATGAAACCGTCTGACTGGACTCCACCATGGGCTCTGATCGAGCGGCTCAATGTATTCGCTGGGCAGCTCTATCTCAGAGACTATCAATCATACCTCCGGCTGTGTCGTTTCCTCGGGGTGCCCACGAAAGATTCGCAGGACGATACAGCAGTCCGGTGGAATCTGTTCAACATCCCTGGGAGTTTCAAAGAGAACGAAATCAGGTTCTCATGTTCACCACTGCCTTGCGTGTAGGCGCTACTGGTGGGCGACCCCTCACACAGACGCACATGGGCAAAATTCTTCAAGGGCAGCTACTAACAGAGAAAGACTTTGACCGACCAACGTTGGTTGTGTCTAGTCGCAGCCCTGCTACGTGCGACAGGCAGAACCCACACGATTTCACGTCCGAAGCTACAGTATGCTTCCTTGACCTTCGGACATGGATCGGGATACACAAGAGGGCCCTGTATCATCATTTTTGCTTCGATCGTCCAGGCGAGGCTTGGAGACGGCCGACATATCTGCCGCAGATTCAGTGTCACCGTAAAAGCCTGTGCGTGCGGATTGATGATTGATTGTATGTAAGTGGTTAGTTTCTCGATAACTAAATGCTAACTGAGGACTCATTATCTCCTTTTAGCCTTTCCCGAATCCCGTGATCGATCTCTCAGCATTTCTTTTTCATGTATTTATACGAGGTCTTTGTTGACATTGCAGAGAGCAAGGTTAGGAGTCGATGAGCCTACATGTTGGCAAGCAGTGCGTCGAAATGGTTGTGATGCGTATCCGTATCGGGCGAGTCGTTGAGAAGAGTCGACCGCAGTGCCCTGGCTTCCCCGCGCCGAGGACCCGAAAGGTCTCCAGTGCTTGAAAGCGAGGTATCATGGCACCTCCATACCACTAATCATCCAGTCAAGAACGTGGCTACCAAGTATATATTGAAGCAAGTTCAGCCATGGTCCACGGTCACGAGTATCAGAACTCATATACATGCTGTGAGGTCACACGAACGCAAAGAACGGCGTAATCTCAAACCCAACGCGGCATGCATGAATTAATGCGTCCCATCTTCGCTGACCGTGCTCCGGCACAACATCCATGCGGGTAACTTGAACGCAATTGCAACCGTAGCGTCACCTGCTTCTTCCTGCTGTATTCTACCATGAGTCGAACGATCAAAGCTAAAAAGCGTGATCGCGCACCAAGACGTGGACCCCCGTTCTGGGCACGGTCAACGGTTGAGATGTGTCGTTTGCTTGCTGCCCCTAATAATAAGTGAGCCGTCACCACGGGATCTATCGTCGCGAGAAATACATACAGGGCCGGCCGTCTTTGGATCTACAGGGTCCTGTCCGCTAGTGGAGGCGTCCTTGTTCGAATTGCTCGCTTCAGAAGCGTTGGTATCTGTTTTAGGCTGCGACGCAGGATAAACATCAGCACCAACCAAAAAACTAAACAATCGACAAGCCTGTTTCACTCGTTTTTGTTTTGCGGGTTTTGGTTTGTTGTATTTCGCGACCGTTCGCTAATGTGGTTCATCAGACATACTGCACACCGTTTGTCTACAAAGGGAGAGAACACTCACCCGCTTACGTTTGCCAGCAGCCATCCACGACGGTTCCTCGTTTGCGGCATTCCGTCTCGCCAGTGAATTGGAACGAGATCGTGGATTGGCGGATCTGCCAGGCAACCTGCCAGTGGAAAGGCGATCTGGCTGATGTGAACTTTGGTTTTCGACACCCCTCCTGATCACTGTCCACAGCCACTTTTTAACCATTGGGATGTCCTCAGAGGACTCAGCATTATCGCGACGATCTTCTGGACGAGACGCTTCGGGAAGGAAGGACATGGACAGCGTGGCCTGGCCTGGTGGTATTACCTCGCGATCATGGGTGGAGAACGCCGGGGATGGCGGCTCCAGCGACGTCAATACGAAGGCAAGAGTATAGTGAAACGAGCACAGACCTCATCAAAGTCAAACATGGGTTCAGGTACACTAGTCGGCACCTCGGCCTTATGCGATCATGAAAACCAGCATCGAAAAGTCAAGGAACAAACACTTACCTCGAGCAAATCACCATCACCGACTTCGCCATCGTCTTCAGTAGGTGCCTAAAATAGGGGAGTAATGATATGTGCCTTATTCAATGCGCCAACGCCATAAATGCACAAATACTTACATGGAAAGGACCATACGAGTCTGGAAGGATACCACTGAGATCGCGAATCGTGATTTTCCCATTAACCCTCCCAGTGGCAAGATAACTGGAATCTTTAGAGAGAGCAATTGACCGTGACTCTTGACTATCCTCAATGGATGGGCCGATCCGAGCAAGTGTTGAAGCGTCCCAGAATGAAATGAAGCCTGCCGTAGAGGTAGCAAGAAACTTCCCATTGGCTGCTAGAGCGATAGACCCGATGCATCCGTCATTTTCAACCTTCTCCGACTCAGTCAGTTGAGCTCCAGTGAACGAACTGAAAGCTATGATTGTATTATCGCCCGAGGCAGCAAAAATTTGCTGCCCATCGTTTGACCATGCAAGGAACCCGGGAGTGCCTGAAATCCATTGGGGTTTCACGTCGGCCTTGATGATGATGAGCTGGTCACCGTTGCGACTGTCGAAGACATAAATAGAACCCCCGTACGAGGCAGTGGCGATGAGTTCGCCGTTCGGCGAGAATTTAATTCCTAGGATGTTGTTGTCTGACTCATGCTGAAGTGGGCCAACCAATCTCTCGCCGGTGAAAATGTCCCAGATGTTCGCCTGGCAGTCATCGCGTGTTGCACCGGTGGCAAACCTGGTGGCGTCGGGTGAGATGTCTACCGCACCCACAAAAGCTGTGCCCTCCACCTCAATGACCTTTTCCTGGATTTTTTCATCCCATACGCCCGCCCCCTTCATAGTCCCGCACACTATCCTCCTGTGATCATTCGACACACAAATGGCGCCAGTCATCTCCATCTGTTGCATTCCCACCTCTTGACTGTCTGCAACTCGCCACCATCGAATCCCGTCGCGACTCCCACTTAATAATAATAGATGCATTCCGTCAGGGTGGAAAGCAACTGCCCACACGGGATCAGAGCGACCCGTGTCAAGGACTATCATATGTTCTTGGTAAATTGTCAACATTGCACAATCACTCCCGAGAACTGCTACGCACCGTTCTTCGTTGACGACATCCCTTCCAATGGTGTACGCCCGTAGGTTTCGCAGTGTTAAGAAGAAAAGTATTCAGGTCGAGTCGTGGTACGGAGAGAGTTGCACTGGATAAACACGTTGCTCTCTTCTAGGTCACGCAATCGCCCTGTGTCTCAACACTTATTCTTATTTGGATCCCAGGGAGCCTTGTTAGAATGACAGAGTAATCAGCGGACATTGAACGCCGCGGCCTTACTGTGGAAGTCGCGATTGTGTACCGCATACCCTCGTCTGACTTCAAGCTCCAGGAGTCTATCGCCCCGTCACGGTGTTTTGGCGCTTACTCTTATTCAGATACCAGAGAACCTCGTTGAGACAATAGAGTAATCAGCGGACATTGACGTCATTGAATGCCGCGGTCTTACTGTGGAAGTCGTGATTGTGCGTCGCACCTCCTTGGCTGGCTTCAAGGTCCAGATGTGTATCCGTGATCTGTCCCTTCAATTTTGGGGTTGTTGACGAGACGTTTGAAAGAACACCAAGCACACCCATGTCTACCTGCATATGTGAAGCTTGTGGAAACGTATTCGGAAAGACGGCAGCCTGGGTGCGCTGGGTGTTGATCTTGCATCCGGCAAGTCTACTCCGGTTTCACTGACTTCTCAAGTCGCTATCCTATCTGAATTGCGACCTTCTCTTTTTCTTTTCTTCTCTTCTTCCCTTCTCTTGTGCTCGACGCGGTTTTCGATACGTTTTGTTTCAGGAAAATAAAGAAGAAGTTTTGGACTCGAAGCAAATACGTGTTAACCCATTTCCACGTCATAGATGCATACATCTATGATATACGGGTCGACTCCCTTGTAACATATATCTAGTACAACACATAGGAATTTGGATTCCCCAACTCAGTTTCCAGGGCTTTTGACCTCCCAGACCACCCCATATCCCCTCATCACATATACCTTCGGGTCGATCCCGAGGGGGTATGTATTAAAAGGGAGTTGACTGTACAACATACGCAACACTTCCACCCTCGCTCGCTCTCTCTTTTTTATACATAAATACATCGTTCTCCGACTCAAACTCACCTGTCATTTATATGCAATACATGTCTATGTCTGTCATGCTCCCTCCCTCGCTCCCTAGTTTCTTTTTGTTATTTGGTTGGCGTTTGTGTTTCGTTCTCTGTTCGGTTTTCGGTTGAGTTGGGGCGCTCGAGTACTTTTTTGGTGAGCGAGTGACAACTGTGGATGCGCGGGACACCTATGGTGGTGGGGCGACATGAGATAAGTATACTACCACCTGCAAGCTCTTCTCACTCGTCCGGGAGCTCGCGGTAGCTTGTGGACCGTGTTTGTGATTATGTGTGCCATCATGGGGAACAGGTTGAGCACCATCGTCTAGGACGGGCTGAACTACAGTTACAGTCGCCGTCTGATATAGCGAGCCTTCGTTCATGCACAGGTATCTCCCAGCTTCAACTTGATGTCAATGCTGGACCACGTTGATCGTTGTGGTAACGATGAGAACATTGTGAAAGCCTTGGTCTTTTGTTGCCACCGAGCTCAGCTCGCAGAATATATGTGGAATTATTATTGATGATGTTGCACGCATCTCACGTCGGGGCGGCGCTGCGGTGACGCCAAAGAGTCTATACGACACTGTTGTTTATGCCTATGAGTTGGGGTCGGTCGGCGTCCGGAATCCGGATAAAGCAAGTTCGGATCGGAGTCGACAAGCCTACTTACATGTTAGCAAGTGCGTCGAAATGGTTGTGATGCATATCCGTATCGGGGGGGTCGCAAGTGCCAATCAGGATTACAGTGACATACCGGTCGTCGAGGGGCAAATGGTCTCGACTCCAGTAACCTCAAATGTGGCAGTTCTTTCAATCAACCCACTGACGACACCGATCTCACCAAAACCGATACGCGGAATGGGACAGGCCTAGCATTAGGTCCAATACTACCATGTGGATGACGACCGTACGGAGAGCGATACGGGGATGGGACATGTCGTTTCTCCAAGCGGGAGCCTTCACTGCAAACCCGCGTCGCAGAACCGAAACCGCAACTGCGTTCCTCGGAATGTGACCACTGAGTATATATTGAAGGAAGCTTCAGCCACGCACGCGAGCATCAGAACTCATATATGCTATGAGGCCACACGAGCTCGAAAGAACGGCGTAACAAATGTCAAACCCGCAAACCAACGCGGCATGCATGCATCAATGCGTCCCATCTTCGCTGACCGTGCTCCGGCACAATACCCATGCGGGTAACTTGAACGCGATTGCAACCGTAGCGTCACCTGCTTCTTGTTGCTGTATTCCACCATGAGTCGAACGATCAAAGCTAAAAGAGCGAATGCGCACCAAGACATGGACCCCCGTTCCGGGAACGGTCAACGGTTGAGATGTATCGCTCGCTTGCTGTCCCTAATAAAAACTGAGCTGTCACCACGGGATCTATCGTCGCAAGAAATACATACAGGGCCGGCTGTCTTTGGATCTACAGGGTCCTGTCCGCTAGTGGAGACCTTGTTTGAATGGCTTGCTTCAGCAGCGTTGGTATCCGTTTTAGGCTGTGACTCAACATGAACATCAGCACCGACAAATAAACTAAACAATCGACGAGCCTGTTTCACTCGCTTTTGTTTTGCGTGTTTTGGTTTGTTGTATTTCGCGACCGTTCGCTGACATGGTTCGTCAGACATACTGCACACCGCTTGCCTACAAAGGGAGAGAACACTCACCCGCTTACGTTTACCAGCGGCCATCCACGAAGGTTTGACGTTTGCAGTATTCCCTCTCGCCGGTGATTTGGAACGAGATCGGAGATTGGCAGATTCACTAGGCGATCCGAAAGGTCGATCTGGCTGGTGTGAACTTTGGCTCTCATCATCCTTCCTAATCACCGTCCGCAGCCACCTTCTAACCCTCGTGATGCCCCCAGAGGACTCGGCATTATCACAACGATCCTCTGGACAAGACACTTCAGGAGGGGAGGACATGGGCAGCGTGGCCTTGCCTGGTGGCATTATCTCATCCTCACGATCATGGGTGGAGAACGCCGTGGATGGCGGCTGCAGCGACTTCAACACGAAAGCAAGAGTATAGTGAAATGAGCAAAGACCTCATCAAAGTCAAATATGGGTTCAGGTGCACTAGTCGGCACCTCGGCCTTATGCCGTCATGAAAACCAGCATCGAGAAGGCAAGGAACAAAGCTCTCACCTCGAGCAAATTATTATCACCGACTCCGTCGTCATCTTCAGTAGGTGCCTAAAACAGGGGAGTAATGATATGATCCTCGTTCAGTGTGCCAACATCGTAACTACACAAATACTTACATGGAAAGGACCATACGAGTCTGGAAGGATACCACTGAGATTGTGAATCGTGATTTTACCATCATATCCTCCAATGGCGAGATAGGTGGAATCTGTGGAGAGAGAAATTGACGGTGACTCTTGACGATCCTCAATGGTTGGGCCGATCCGAGCCAGTGTTGAAGTGTCCCAGAATGAAATGGGGCCCACCGAAGAGGCAGCAAGAAACTTCCCGTTGGACGCTAGAGCGATAGACCCAGGGTTTCCGCGATTTTCAACCTTCTCCGACTCAGCCAGTTGAACTCCAGTGGACAAGTTGAAAGCTATGATTGTATGATCGCCAGAGACAGCAAAAATTTGCCGCCCATTATTTGACCATGCAATGGGCCTAGGAGTACCCGAGACCCACTGGGACTTCGCGTCGGCCCTGATGATGATGAGTTGATCACCGTTGCGACTGTCGAAGACATGAATAGAGCCTCCGTATGGGGCAGTGGCAATGTGTTCGCCATTCGGCGAGAATTTAATTCCTAGGATGATATCGTCATGTTGGAGTGGGCCAACCAATCTCTTGCCGGTCAAAATATCCCAGATGTTCGCTTTCTTGTGACCATGTGATGTACCGGTGGCAAACATGGTGGCATCGGGCGAGATGTCTACCGCACTCACAAAAGCTTTGCCCCCAACCTCGATGGCCATTTCCTGGATTTTGTCGTCCCATACGCTTGCCCCCTTCGCAGTCCCGCACACTGTCCACTTGCCGTCTTTCGACACACAAATGGCGCCAGTTGCCTCCATTTGTTGTGTTCCAACCTCTTGACTGTCTGCAACTCGCCATCTTCGAATCCCACCGTTACTCCCGCTTAATAAATGCATTCCGTCGGGGTGGAAAGCAACCGCCCACACGGGATCAGAGCGACTGGTGTCAAGCACTATTGTACTAGTATGTTCTTGGTGAATTCAAGTTGTCAACATTGTAGAATCACTCCCGAGAACTGCTACGCACTGTTCTTCGTTGACGACATCCTCTCCAATGGCGCACGTACGCCCGTAGGTTTCGCAGTGTTCAGGTCAAGTCGCGGTACGGATAGAGTTGCACTGCATAAACACGTTGCTCTCTTTTCGGCCGCCCAAGCGCCTCGTGTCGTTAGCGCTTATTCTTAATCGGATCCCAGCTAGGTGACTTCGTTGTGGTGACAGAGTAATCAGCGGACTTTGGCGTCATTGAACGCGGTCTTGCTGTGGAACTCGCGATTGTGCGTCCTATCTCCTCGGCTGACTTCGAGCTCCAGGACTCCACCGCAATTACTCACAGGGTGGTTCTGTCTCTGTCGACGAAAAAAAGGTCCTGGGCCCCGCCCGTTTGTGCATCACGATGATTATTGATATCAAATCCACAATAAGAACTGAATTGTTGGCCGCGATGTCTTTTCTGTTGTTGAAGTATGCCCATTAACTTGAGAAGTTCACCCACCGAACCAACCAACTAGCATGGTGATGATAATGAACCGCCGCGGCGCCACCATCGTGTCCGCCTAACAAGTACTCTCTCTACTCTTCCACCGGCGGAAGCGTGACCTCGGTACATGACTCGATAGCCCTCCTCCACAACGCATTCATCTCCGTCATCGTAGCCCGATCGCCAACGACGATCAAACCCAACCTAGCACGCGTCCACATCACGTTCAACCGCCTCGGATCGTCCACGAACCCGATCTCGCGCGTCACGTTACAACGCACGGTGGAGAACACGACCACGTCCGCCTCCCGTCCTTGAAAACTGTCGATCGTCGCACAGGTGACCGAGGATGGGAGGCGCGCTTTCAGGAACGCAATTTGTTTCGTGTAGGGCGAGAGCGCGGCGATGGTCAGTTTGGTCTCTCGGGCTTCGGGTTGTCGTCCGTCCTCATCTCGGCCAGGCGCCGTCGTGTGGACGCTGGATGGGGACTGAAGGAGAGAGACGATGCGTGCGACGAGTTCGACTTGACCTTCGTTGCCTTTGGAAGCGGAGCCCGTCGTCTCTTCAGAGTCACATTGGACGAAAACGGTAGGCACGAGCCGTTGTTCTCTGTCCACCCTTGGCCATGGAAAGGCAGTGGCGGCTAATCGAGCGAGGACTGGCGCGCTGTCCTGGATATGAGATTGAAGTTGTCCATTGTAGAACTCTGTTGACGGGAAGTGAGCTAGCTCGCTCGGGAATCGATATTGCACCTGGCGGTGATGTCATGTCGAGTTGTCCGTGATCATTGAACGCCCCACTTACGTTGAGCATGGTTTTTACAGTGCCTGGATGGGCGTTGGATGTGTAGAGTCTCTCCAGGAGAGAAATATCATACTCGAGGGCTTTTCCCATTGGTTTCACTGTCGGCCTCAGTTGGACACTTGACACGACGAACGTCATTGTTTTCGAAAAAGGAAACCGTCACGATCCTACTCACTGGTCTCCGACCAACACTGCCCTCTTACACCCTTTGACGAGCGGGATGAGTGCGCAGGGTTCTGTAATCTGAGACGCCTCGTCGATCAAGACCGTGTCGAACTCGGTCTTGCGCAACGTTCCCAGTCCAGCACCTGCACACGTCGTGAACACGATGCGCGCTGCCTTGACGCGCTGTTGTGCTTGTCGATGCAAACGGCTGTTTTCATGGAGATCTCCGCCCACCCGCGCGTCGATCGTGTAGCCTTGGAGCGCTTTGTTGACTTTGGAGTGGTCGGTGGCGACGCGAAGGACGAGATCGTCGGGGAGGAGTCGATGTTCTCTGTTCAATTCAATGAGGCGCTCCAGGACGTTGTCGACGGCTAATCGATTGCCTACAGGTCCGCTCTCTGACATCGAGATCGGGAAAAAAACTTACCATTGTGAGTAGAGGCCGTCATGAGAATCTTGCAGCCCGGAAACTTGCGCAAGAGATAACGAAGTATCTGGACGACGACCGTCGTCTTTCCAGTGCCTGCACAGGTCTCAGTGAGCTTCAATTCTAGCTCACGAATGCAGCAACTTGCCTGGTGGTCCCCAGATCAACGACAAGGGGGCCAAGCTAGACCTGATCGCAAGTATTTGGCTTGGGTTCATCGATTCCGTTCCATCCAGCTCTTCCTCCTCCTGAGAAGAGGCAGCGACAGCCTCGGAGCCTGTTCGAGGTGGTGACATGACAATCGTGTCATAGATGCTACAACAGTCGTAAGAGTCGCTCCACAACTTTGTCACCGCGTCCATCATTGCGTTTGACGTTGCTTATCAAGAGTCGGCATCAGACGCATCTTCGTGACGCAAACGGATCCCACTGAGAACATACCGAGACTCCCAGCATCGAATATCCTCCATTGCATCACCGCAAATTCAGGTGGAAGTGGATGGAAAAGCTCGAGAGTGATTTCCCCTCGGGCAGCCTTGGTCACCACGCCGTCCACAACAGCGCGGTCGACGAACGCATTATCGGGATCAGAGACACACTGTAGTCGAACATGCGAATGAAGTCGGATCGGCACAGATAAGTCGACTCTGAAATGTACGTCCACGTGTCCCCCATCCGAGTCCTCGGCCTGAACGAGCCTCAAAACCGGGTAGGATAACTTTGCGTTTCGAGGTCTCCCCGTATCGTCACAAGGACACACGTCCGCTGCTTCCTCTGCACAGTCGAACGCGATGGCAAGAGCGTGTTTGTGGAGGTAGGCTGTAGCAGGGGATCCCTCTCGGGATACCGATGTCGATTCGTGCAACACGAGGAGCGTCTCCTGCAAGAGCGTCTTTGGTCGGATGCTCAGCGCCGCGAGCATGAGCAACTCGACATACTCGCTCGGTTCCATGTCGTTGATGGACTGTGCGATCTTTTCCAACGCGACGAGAGTGGCTACTCCCAACGCGTTCGCTGCGCGGAGGATGGCTCGGAGGATGGGCACCTTGAGAACCACAAGTTGTTCAGGAAGTAACTGAGCCTCGGTCGGAGGGTATGCTTTCAACAGCACATACACTAGGGACGGATTTTTGTGCAGACAGGTGCTGATCATGCCTACCATGAGTGGCTGTAACGTGACGACGAAGTCAAACGTCCAGTAGAGCTCGTTGTCTGCACGATGCCGGAGAGCAAAGGTAATCAGGGTTTGTAATTGCTCGTGTTGGAGGTCAGACAAGAGTTGCTTGAACATCATTTCCGAGACCCTGGGCACGAAAAGATCCTTGATCCATTCGGGGTGAGTCGACCAATCCACGCTCTGGACGGAATTGACGTTGTATGAAGTCAACTCCCGGGCGAAACGACCGACATACTCCTCGGTCTGCACGCTAAATATACATCCCATCAATAAAAGTATCAAAGAGTTCATACGTCTCATTACTCACTGTTCCAAATACATGTCAAATAACTGGTGGGCTACCCTATCCCGATTAGAAATAACATGTATTTCTATCGAGGTCACGGGTGCCTTGTTCAATCGTCCCAATTGCTACAAGGAGTTTAGGCCATGATATGCGATCCAGTCAAAAGCATCACACACCTGCCCAACCCGTTTGGATATCTTTTGCAAGGCAATGCTTGCAATGACGTCTTGACCGGTTTCGCGAGAGCGTGCGATGAAGACGAACGTATCGGCCTGATTCTTGTTGTAAAGTTGCAAGTTGCCGTCACTGCAATGGAGCCTGTATCCGACAGAGCAAGGTCGGTAGACAGACATGGATTCGGTAGCCTTGGGCATGAAGGAACACACGACGACGTTTTCATCCACTTCTGGATCTTCGTCCCAAAGGGTTACTCCTTTAATGAAAATTCCGACTGCAAATCGTTCGTCTGTCTAACAAAATGAAAGTTGTTGATCATGCACAGGAACTTATGATCTAAAAAACGTACTTGGAAGCTAAGCAACTTTCGTGTAAACTGCTCGAATGCTATCCGAAGGTACTGGAAAAAGGTCGCAGTTGTTTTCTCTTTCGAGGAGTACAACCGCTGCATTGACAAGGGGCGATCAAGTTGACGTTGCTGAATGTCGCGTGTGGAGAGAATATCGGATGTCAAGAGGGAGTTCCACATTCGCCGGTGTTCAGTCGGAGTGAGCTCCAACGTAGTACTGATAACATGCTTCTCATGGGCAGCCAGGGCACCAAAGTCAAGGTGGACTATATAAGGCTTCAGCTCGTACAAATTGATAGAAAACTTTCGGGCGAAAGCGACTGCCATGTTGAATAACTCGTATTCGGAAACGGCTTTTGGTTTACTTTTGAAAAGCTGAGCAAGCACGTCATCGGCGTCTTCTGGGGAGGTCGTAGCAGGGTCAAGATTGTTCGCGACTTGACCAGTGAAACGAGTGCGGAATGCTTCAGCAGCGTCTGCGAGGACATCCAAAACAAATATGCCCTCCGCAGCTGGGGGCTTGCGCAGCCTCTCTGGGATCTTGACCCTCGCTCCGTCTACCGATTGCGAATGAAGTGCATTGAGCTCTTGGCATTCGGGGCTCATGGCACCCTTCGGGCTACACCGAATCCATTGCTGATGTAGTTTGGTAATTTGGGCGAGACCAACACTATTGTCCGGTCGTCAGATGATATTATACGGTAACACCACAACGAGGTGATTCACTTGTTATACGTAGCAAAGTGGGTGGCAAGATCTTGCCTCGTCACATTTCCGCCTGGACGTTCCTTATTTGGTGGGTAATCGTATGACTAGATGATATGCAATGCATTTATCTTGCATTCCTCATGCAAATCAGCCAACTCGTACTCACCTCGTGAACACGAGGAGGAACAATATCGGGGTCCCAGCATACAAAGAACTTGTCACCTAAGAGTCACATTAACTTCGAGACACTGATGGATATCAAGCTGGGTGAACATACCGTCAAGGTCACCCCCGCTGCTCATTGCTGGTGCAGCCTGATGTTTTGGTTTCGCAACAGAAGCGAAAACGATGCAATCAACGAGATGGTCCAAGCTGGGATGTGCAACGGCACGGAGTTTTAGACAATCACCTGGGGGGCGTTCAGGTGAGTGTTTCATGATAGATACATGTAAGCGTACCTGGGTGAAGACACGGGTTTCTGACCACAAGAACATCACCATTAATCGGCGTCGTGGCACCTTTTTGCGAAGTGATCCGAATATGGACTTGGCCCTCCTTGAGAACCTTGAAAGGATCACAAACTCCATAGAGGAGACGTGATTTGTGGATGATCATTCTCGCCCTAGGTTTTTCGTTCTTCAAAAACGACGAGACTTCCGCCATCTGCGCTTTTCGGATCTGAGCACTGACGGTATGATCATCCAAACCGCTCAGAAGGACGCGTTCTGCAAGGTCATATTGTTCAAAACAGGAGGCAAAATCGATCGCTTTTGTCACGTCAGTAGCTGCTTCCTCAATCCACCGAAAGTATGCTTCTTGTTTCGCCGCCAGCTTTTCGTTGGTAACGCCGAGACTCGAGAGAAGAACCATGATATCGTTGTTTAAACGCCCAAAGGCGTAAGGTTTTGAATAGCCCACGACGGAGAATGAATGATCTTGCGTCGTCGTGAATTTCTTCATGCTCTTCCGAAACTTGGCAAGATACTTTTTCTCCTTGTCCATCTCTGGATGCATCATAAGGACGCCCTTATATCCCAAGTAACTAGAAAGGGTGAGCTCGGCTGTAGATCTCCTTGTGAGGGACAATAAAAGGCATACCGGATCTGGAGGACACATGGGACATATCGCTGATCGCGAAATATAATCCGTTTCGCCTTGCTGACTTGAATAGCCCAATGTTTTGCCATAAGCCCACACCCATCAGAGAACATGGTGTCGACATTCTCGATATCATCGATGTCGGTCGTCCATTTGGGATCCAATTGGATATCAAGCTCTGCAGCAGAGAACAGGAGACCGATACGTTTAGCCCCTAAATGTGGGTGGTCAGACGTAAAGGAGAATCCGAAGCAATGCAAGGGTTACGTTTCGCCGCATTCATTATTCTTCCGAAATCACCCAACACATAGATTCTGTTATCGAGCTCGGCATCGTTGTTTGCTTCACGCATGAAACATGTCCTGCTCCGCTGTCGAAATTATGAGGATCTGCAAACCGGGGAATATCTATTGCTCACCAGTTGACTGTTACTGTGGTGGTAAAATCGATACTGGATACCATTCAGAAATACACCGGCTTTCATCATTCGAGTGATATAGTCTGCGGTGACTCGCAGACCACCTTCTGGAAAACGCAATTTCTCAAAGGAGACGAGAAGGAATTTCGTTGGATCATCACTTCGGAGGATGCGATTACTCGGAAACTGTGAAATATCCAGAGTAATCGCATCCGTAGCGAACTTGATGAACTTGCCATAAATGTTTCTTTCGTTTCGCCTTCTCGGTAGGGCGAGATGATTGTTTGGGACAGTGAACTGCCAAGACTCCTGGTCTTGGGGAGGGTTTTGAAGTAAGGTGTATGGCATGGAGATCTGAGCTGAAGAACGTGCTGCGAAGAGCGTGTCGTGGGGAGATGTTTGAGGTTCGATAGATAGGTACAGAACTCGAGTGGCTGACCGTTAGGCTTCCTAGATCTGTGTGGCGTATTTAGGAAGGCGGAAAACAGTAAACGCCCACTAGCGTTCCCACCCGCCGAGAAACACATTCCACACCACTCGCAGAGATGACCGACCACCAATACCCACCCACTGAGT